>PVIA01002306.1:0-217522 GCA_004024845.1 Tonatia bakeri | reverse complement strand
TAAATGAAATAATTAATGCAAAGTGCTTAGCACATGGAAGATATTCAGTCAAAACTAGCTCACAACTACCAACTAAATATGACAATAACAAAGTAGATGACAAATAAATAAATATGAAAACAAGTCAGTCATCTGGGTGTCTAGGGCATGCAAGTTCTGTACTAGGCATTGTGAGACTCTGAGAAGCACCTCACAGGAGAAGTTTCTTCCCCAGCAGGGGAGATAAGCAGGTAAATTGTAAGTGCACATGAGAGGCACAGGTGAAGTGTGATAAGAGGTGAGAAGAAATAAAAGGCCACGTCCAGCTGGGGAATTTAGAGCAGTTTCATGATGGAGGTGGCAAGGGCCATAAGCTATGTGTTTTATGAACTTTCCCTTTACAATGCTAACTAAGTTCCAAGTCAGTTTCCAATTATATAGTCCCTTCTTGGGGTAAAGTGTTTTATGAAATATCCCTGAACAATGTAAACTAAAGTCCAAGTTCGTTTGCAATTACATAGCCCTTCTTCTCAGGATAAATTCCATTACTCTTATCCATATTGGCTCTTGAAAAAAATCCACTGATTTCTGAATTATCAGCTAAACAGAGACCATGAAGGAAGAAAGCCACCTGCTCTGATTCCCCTCATGTCCCGTATGGCACATTTAGAAGTCACACGTTCATATTCTCCAGTGTGTGGTGTTTGGCCTCATCTATGACACAGCCTTTCTATGAGCATGGGTGTCAAGAGCTGAGGCAGAGGCCCTTTCAGTGTCCTCGCATCAGCACTTTTCAGAGCATCCTCTGGGTTTTACTAGTTCCATGGTATGTGAGTCGGGGTTCGGCAAGGAAAGGGGGAGAAAGAATTCTGCAATGTAGTTTCGAGACACTTCATTGCTTGTATCCCCATCCCATAGGCTCACGACACATATTAGCATATGCAAGTGAAATCTACTCAACTTATTAAACCTAGGATATCACGAACATATTTGGTCATGTAAGACCTTCTATCACCTAGCATAACTTCTAATAATTTTCCAGTTCACCTTGGATGCTATTGCCGTGAGTGACCGGCACAGCATGGCCGAAGGGTCCTTAGAAGATTGTGCCAAACCGAAGCCCACTCGGGCAACCTGGAAACCTAGGGAGGAAGGTCTGTGGCTTCCACCTTGTGAGCACTACTGGGTGGGTGACCCAACACCCCTACCAAAGGACTGCAGCCATCTTTCTCACCTGGAGGACACCGCCTTCACTCTCGAAACACCCTGCACAGCCTTTCCAGCACCCGGGGAGGCAGGCCTTGCTCCTCTCCTTCCACCAAGGGGCAAACCAGCGCTCAGCCAGCTGAGCCGGTGCTCTAAGATGGCACAGCTGGGAGTTGTCAGGACTCGAGTTATCTCTCCTGAGCTCTTCTGGTCACACTACTTCAACCGCCTTGGAGTCACGACAGTGCTAGAAAGCTAGCACCCGCTTAGTTTGGGGCTGGTGATGCTGGGGAGCAAGAGTTTGGGGAGCAGAGGTGAGCAGTAACCTGTGATTTACACAGAAGCTGATGGATTAAACCGTCGTCATCATCTCATCAACAGAAACTTAGAGACAGATTGTTTTTAAAGGCAAGGCAGCCCAAAGCACTCCCCCTGCTGGGTCAGATCTCCATTTACTGGTTCACAGTCTGGTGGACGCCGAGCAAAGGGCAGCACAGGCCATGGAGCTGCGCCCAACCCGACTCACCAAACAGCTGCCTCGACTGCCGCGTCTAGGAAACCTGTCCTTTCCTGCCAGGAAGTGCACCTGCATGTCCCATCGAAGACCCCTCAGCTATGTCTGGGAAAAACAACAGGACTTTGCCCAAGTGTCTGTCAACAGCCCTTGAAATAGAAGCATGAAGTAATTACAAGTGACAGTCCTCAAACTGGGCTGAGGCTCAGAAGTGGCGTTTTCTTGGTCTCAGAAGGCAGGTTGGTGCCGCCACTGTCCGGGGTGGGGGTTCTGGGAGAGAATGGGAGAGGACGTTTTCTGTGCTGTGGAGAACAAATTGTTTTCGTCACATGGACACCATGGATTTACACCAGGAAGGGGTAACTCTGGGAAAACGGCGTGATTTATTCCTGTTAGAGGAAGTGCAGACTTTCACGGTGGGCTCACTGTGTTTCAGCTTGAAGGAGAGATACCGAGATCACCCCTGACACTGCAGGCTAATTAGGAGATGTACCGCCCCAGCCAGGACATATTCTAGGCTCTGTGAAAAGGCTACATGTATGATGAACACTTGCTGAGAAAATGACCACACAGGAGAGGAAGCCCAAGCAAGAGTCGTGACACTAACAGGTAAGATGCTCCCACCCAGCACACACAGGAGAGGGAGGCTAAGAGGCACGAGGGGAAAGGCGGCTGCTGCAGCCTGCCGCTGAGAGCTTCCAGCTCTCCTGCCACGACACGTCATCACAACCAGCCACCTTCACAGCGGGCCGGCGCGCTGGGGCAAGGACTGAGGCCACCTGTGGGACCGGGATTCCACCGATGAGTACTGCTCCCTCATTCTCTTTGCGCTCCAGTCTCTTCATTCGTACAACAGGGGCGCTGCTGACCACCTGGTCAGAGGACGATGAATGTGCAAATGAGAATGAAACAATTTGTCCGAAGCCCTTCCGTTGGACACGTTCTTCGTCACTTACCTAGTCTGGTTACACAGTTCTGGGATTGTCGACAATAGTTCTGCTTTAATTCCTAAACAAATTGTTTAAAGTGCATTGGTGTTTATGCCCTGGCTGGTGTAGCTCAGTGGATTGAGTGCGGGCTGCGAACCAGGCATCGCAGGTTCGATTCCCAGTCAGGGCACATGCCTAGGTTGCAGGCCATGTACCCCAGCAACCGCTCACTGATATTTCTCTCTCTCTCTCTCTCTCTCTCTCTCTCTCTCTCCCCCCCCTCCCTCTCTAAAAAATAAATAAAATCTAAAAAAAAAAAAAACAAAACAAAAAAAAAAGTGCATTGGTGTTTATGTAAGGTCAACCTCCCTGTTCCCACACCGTTTGTCGGGCTCTGCCTCAGCAAAGGTACTGCTCTAGTCCTAACGCAGGTGACCACCTTCCTCCTGTCCATACTCTCCCTGTGGGGGTTCTGGCTCATTATCATGAGCAGATCTGCGTCCAGTTGCTCATCACCACATTTCACTCACCGACACTGCCACTATGATTGGATTTGGGGGGTAAAGACAGTCCCTCTCTATTTCCACCTCCAGTCCAGTCTACAATCACCGTGTAAGAGAGTTCGAATGAATGAATGAATGATTGAAAAATACATTACCATCTTAAATAATGGCAATGTATTATACGCCTCTAAATAGTTCACTCCCTCCCTCCTAGAGAAGCATGTGTATTATTTTAGTTTTTTAGAGCATTTCATACTTTTCCCCAATTAAAAACATGTTTTCATCAAAACAAAAAGAAACAAAACCTTAACTCCAGCACCGCATAACAAAATGCACCCCTCGCTTCCCAAGGGCCTCAAAGCTTTTTTTCCCCGGCTTTGTGTGGAAGCTGGCGCATGTCCCTCTGCATGAGACCATCTGTACTAGAAAATAGCGGTGCAATTCTTAACACAATGACAATACTGCGGGTTGTTTTGCAATTTGAGAAATTCTTCAGAAAAGCCGGGGGAGAATGAGAGAGTGAGCTGGAGGAAGGGACCACTCTGGGCAGGTCAAGGTCATCTGACCCCAATGTCACCTCATATAGTCACAGGCAGGCTGTTCTGACATGCTATTCCGAGCACTTTACATAATTATTTCTTCTCCATTTTTGAAATAAGGATGCTTAGGTGAAGTGAGGGTAAGGGACCTACCATAGGTCACTCAGCTAGCAAAGGGCAGAGAGAGCCACGTGGCCCCAGAGTTCCTGCTTGCACCCGTGACATGACTCTGCCTTTCGCATGTCACCGTCCAAACAATTTTGTTATCATCATCTGCATTTTAAAAATGAAGAGGCTGAGGTTCAAAGAAACTGAAAGATTTGCCCAAAGCCCACCAGCCCACCAGCTCACTTGAGTGCATAGTTCAAGTCTGTCCAATTTCAAGGTCAGACTCTTCCCACTATAGCTGTGTAGGGTGTTCTGTGCTTCTCACAGGCTCAGTGGAAGATGACTCATTACCTTCTGTGCAGAGCATTTCGCTCAGCTACCCTATTGAAACCACGCTGTAATATACCCAGGAAGAACTTTTCTGATCTCTCCCCACTATGGAAATTAGACTCCCTGCTAACTGGCACTCACTGAGTCACCGAACCTCTGCAGCTCGGGTCTGCTGCCTGCTGGGCGCCCAGCACTGTACAGAGTGATGGGGAAGCAGAAGACACAGGACACAGCCCAGACTGAGGCGTTCACAGCCCTTACTGGCAATGTGGGCTTTCACGCATGGAGACAAGACTTGGTGGGGAAAGCCCACGGCCCCAAACCCCAACAACCAAGTCCTCCTTCTGAACGTGGAGTGATAACTCGAAGGCAGCCCTGGCCAGCAGAGCCCAGGAGACTGTGCTGATGGTGGTCAGCTGCCTTGGATCAGAGTAAAGTGCCGGACTCACTCTGTGCCCATGAGCAGAGCAGGCACGTGTGCTCCTCGTCATGAGGACCACAGACCACGTCAGCGTCGCTCTGCTCTCCTGGGACACAGGTTGTAGCACCAGTCACGGATCGCTCGGCTCTGGCTGTGACTCCACCCTCTCTCCACTGTTCATCTGTTACTTCCTGCTTCTCCTCAACAGCGTCCCTCCTAATTTTCTATTACAAGTCATCTAATGAGACAGTCTATCATTATTATTTCTCAAAGCCTTTGTAGAAGGAAATAATAGTATTGTGTGGATACCACTGCTATCTTAGGCAGCCCCCAGCATCACTTGGCTTACCTTACGTGATTTATACCTTGTCTATTTCCGGAAGGGTTTGAAGGGGCTGAAAATAAAGTGCACTAAGTAAGCGGTCCCACACAAACTAGGAGAAGCCAACAAGGAACCCTAGGAATGCAGGGAGGTCTAGGGGTACCCCGAATCAGAGCTCAGCCACAAGGATGAAACATGTAATTTAGCCACTGAGCCTCTGGTCATCCTTAGAACGGTCACAGGGAATCCCAATACATCCATCAGTGTTATTCCGGTTGGGGGCCCTTAGCCCAACACTGGAGAGACAAGAGTGCCTGTGTGTTTTTCCAATGGTGGCTCACCCCACTCCTGGTGGCTCCCTGGATGGGGTGAGATGGTCGCTGGGCAAATTTCCCAACAAGGAGACTTGCTGATGGGAGTGGCTCCCTACCTACCCGACACATTCCCCTCCTGGTCAGCATCGTGCCCGTATCCAAGGTTCCAACATGTGCCCAGGGCCTGAGAAAGCACTGTTTTTAGCAGTGTCACCACATGGCACCCAGTCCGGTGACGACATGTCTCATTTCGCCTGGTTTCCTTTTCAAGAGGACCGACTTTAATTATTAGGGGCTGACAAATTCCCACAACAGACAAATTTTCACTTTGTCTGCAAAAGCTGAAGAAGTGACATTTTGAAGAAATCCCTTTGGAATCCTGGAATGAAAGGCACCGGAGGCAGATTATGGAAATGACCGATCTCCACCTGTCTCTGCCTCTGCTTGCCAAAGGAGGATGGGGCACAGGGACAGGCTGCGGGCACAGAAGAGGTGGCCTGAGCTGACAGCTGTGCTTTGCTGCACCCGGCACCCTGGGAAAAATCAATGCTTGGGCACTGCCTTGCTACCATCTGTGGAGTTTCTATAGCAGACGGGTTATTTATAGAAACTTGTTTGTGCAAAGGCAATATTTACCTGTCGGGACTGTCAAAATTTACAATTCCTCTGTGCCATCAGCCTGCTGTTTCCCCATCAATAATGGAAATTTCCATCACTGGGAAGAGAGGCTTGGGGTGGCTAGGAGAGCTATACTGCCTCCCAATAGGCAGGAGGAGGGGTGATACTGATAGTTGTAGGGAAAGCACCTGTGTTGTCCAGCTGGACACGGGACCTTCCCCTCATGTGCAGATAAAGGTTGTCAGGGTGAGAAAGTGGAATTCTTGCAATCACTTCCTTGTGGTTGAAGCTTCAAAGCCACTGCTGGCTGAAACCAGAATGGCATTTGCTGCAACAACCTGTGTGTGTGTGTGCGCACGCATGTGTGCTGCTCCATGCCTTCCGGAGGAAGGTTGGCATCTACAGAAAGGATGGGGCTGGAGTGGATTTCTGTACAACCCACAACTCCCTTCTGAAATCATTAAGAGCCTCTACTTTTTCCTGCAGCCATCTCATCTCTCTCTGATCAACCCCTTCGGCGTTCCCCTTAAATGCAGGTGCACAGTGCTGGACCCTCTTGCCCGTCTTGCTCCCCACTGTCCCCCTCAGTAATCTCGTCTATTCAGATGACTTGCATTTTTATCTCCTGCTTGTGACACCAATGCTGTATCTCTAACCCGTTTCACTCATCTTTGCTCCTTAGACGTTACTTCCATTTGGATGTTGTCAAAGCACTTCCCATCTAGCTCAGAAACCGAACCCATCTCTCCCCCAAGTCCTGGTGTGCTCTTAATCCCGTTTTCTCTATCTCAGTTGTAGGTTCCAGGACTCACTGAGAAATCACCTTCAATTTCTCATTCTCCAGCTCACTCCCAATTACAAGCAACTCATCACCCAAATCTGTGGATTCCTCACCCTGATCACATGTTGACTCCATTCTCATCTTTGGCCATTACCTTGACTCAGGTCTGTACCACCTCCTGCTTGGATGAGGCAACCGCCTCCCCCTCAGCTGGTCTCTCCTCCAGTCGCCTTGGACTTCTGAATCAAGAGAGCTGTCTTTCTCAATGCACAAGTCTGACCACATGTCTCCTTGGCTTCAAATGTTTCTGTGGTCTCCAGCAACCTGGGGACAGAGCCTGGACTCCACAGGGGCTCACACACGGCCCTGCTCAAGCTGACCTGGCTCACCTCTGCAGCTGCATGTCCCACCTCTCACCCATGCACACTCTGGCCGGTGACCTGGAAGATCCCCAGGGAGGCCACTCGCTCTGCCTGGAATGTTCCAGAAGCACCTCCCTCCTGCCTGTATTCTTCTTCTGGCTGACTCTCTGTCCTCCTTCAGGATGTAGTCCAGGTATAGTAATTATATACTATGACAAAATTCATGAAGGTAGGGCTCCAGTGACGGAGGATGAGCAAACACTTGTCTGTGATGAACGCAGTCTTTGACTTCGTTTTCCCAGCTTCTTGGACAGGCCCTAGGAGATTCCCAATGAAGGCAAATGGAATCCATAAGTGGTAACCAGTGGTGAGAAGTCTAACTACAATGAATAAGATGTTCATTTTACATGAAACTTATCTTAGGGCAGCTGATACACACTTTAGAGGGCATTTTGTCCTTAAAATTATTTAGTGAGATAGATGGGAAAGGGAAGAGTGATTTGCTTCCGGGCACTGATGGAGAGTGGGCAGAAACTAAGACAACATGGGGGAGCCAAGTTCATGGTTGTGCAGACGAGGCTGGAATCCCTCAGCTACACCATGGAGCAAGGAGAAGACTTAGCCTCTGGTCAGTGTGTCCGCCAGGTCTGGCAGCTAAGAGTGTACATTATCATCTTACCCTCGCAAAGATTCTATGATGTGGATGAGAAATACAGAACGTCCATCCTGGCCAGAAGGACGCTCCACACAAAGCATGGCTTACCAACCTCTGACCTCTCTGCTTGCCATGGCCCCACCCCTCCCCCACCTCACCTCACCTGGTATCTTGCATGCACACCAAGGGAGGGCAGCAAACATTTGTTGATGTCCAGGGAGACTCAGACAAGAGCCGGAAGTAGATGTGGGGTTTCACTGAATCTCCTCATGTTGCTCCTCTGAGGACCAGCTGAACATCGCCTGTGTGCCATGGGGACGACCATGCCTCCTTGCCTGGCAGGCACCATGCCGCACTTTCTCATGCTGTCCCTCTCACGTGGCCTCACCCAGGGATTCTCTGCCTTGGCACTACTGACATTTGGGGCTGATGGCTCCATGCCCGGGCAGCTGTCCTGTGCATTTTGGGATGTTTAGCAGCACCCTTTGCCTCTACCTGCCAGGTGCCAGTAGCACCCCACCCTTGTGCCCCCAACTATGACAACTGTCTCAAGACATTGCCAAATGCCCACTGGGGTAACCCCTCCCTCCATTTGAGAACCTCTGGTCTCAAATGCCAATCACATAGACAATGTAAACATCTTTCCAAAGCAAATTCCCAGAGCTTTCTTGGCTAAAGTGATTCTGCCAGATCAATTTCTTAAAACTTCTTAGGTCATGGCTCCTTTGGTCAGAGTTTCCAAGCTTTCTCCTCTTCCCATGCTCCTTTCCATCCTCACTATCCACCTTGGCACTTTTTTGAGGGTTTAAATCGAGAAGATGCTACTACCCGAGTATCCCAAACAGACCCAGTAGGTGAAGGACACAGCGCTCTGCACGGCACACAAAGAACGAGGCGCGCATCAACAATTGGAGAGGACTGACTCCTGACTGGCTGGCACGGCTGACACACTCACTATTCGTCAGTGTGAAAGAGGAGGGGCTGTATCCTTTAGCCTCATGAGCAAGATGCAGGAATTGAGCAGCCCACAGCAGCTTTTTATGTAAGCAGCCCACCTTCTCTGCAGGAGATGTGAAGAAGGGAGCAAAAATCCGCTTTGCTTCCTATTCCCGCCTGCAGATCACTCTCCATGGTGGGGGACCGGGCCACAGATTTCTCCAGCGTCCTGCCCTGCCTCTGGCCACTCCTACCTTCAGTCCCACTGGACTCTGTTGTCTGTGCTTCCTGGCTCCAGGAAATCTGTCTGTCTCTCTTCTCTCTACCTCCTTCCTCCTTTCTAAGGCAAGCACGACAAGCAGACACTGCTGAGCCAGGCCGGGCACTGCCTCCACACTTTTCCAACAGGAACACTGTTCTGCACACAGACGAGGTCGTTCAGGTGCTCCTCAAACCTTCATGCACACAGGACCCTGTGCTTCATGGGCAGAGCCCCTGTGGGGACCAGTTCAGCGGCTCCTCTCTTTGGGTTGAACCGAGGATGCAGCCTGTGAATCCGGCTCAGGACAGGCTCCAGGAAGTTGTGTGCCATGACGCCTGCCCAGGTACATTCAGGAGGGTCTGTGTTGAAGACCAAGAAGCCATGCTCCCACCTCCCATTGCCTCTCTGGAGCAGTCAGTGACACCTCCACCCACCCCGTCCCCCACAGCAGAAACAGGGAGTCCATTATGAAGCTTCCCCGCTCCATAACCACGTCCCATTCTGGACCATCTGCATGTCGTTCTGAACTTCTCTCTAAAACATAGCTTGGAATGACTTCCCTACCTCCATCTCCACTGGTACCACCTTGGTCCAGGCCACCATCAGCCACTGCTTGGATCAAGGCTTCAGCCTCCTGACTGGTCTCCCATGGCCACTCTTAAGATGCTCCAATCTGTTCTGGCCTCAGTAATGAAGATCATCTTAAAAGTAGTTCAGGTCCATGCAATGTTAGTGCCTAAGATGCTTTGACCGTTTCTCACTTTAGCTGAAGCCCAAACCTGACAACATGGTCTACAAGAACCTGCACGATCTGACCCCCACCCACATCACCAACATCACCTTCTGCCACTCTCCCTGTCACGTGGCTCTGGCCAAAGTGATCTTCAGTTCCCTTCCCTGAACAAGCCAAGCTCCTTCCTGCCTCACCTCGCCTCTTCACCCCCCCCTGTCTGGAATGCCCTTCCTCCACACTTTCAATTGGCCACCCCCTTCCCACCACGGTACTGCAGCCGAAATCACTGATTCTCACACGTGGGTGGGAGTCAGACCTAGCATCTGCATTTCTGGGAGGGTCGCAGGTGATGCTGTAGGTGCTGGTCCGGGGACCATGGCTTTCTCCAACCACGCTGGCTGACACAAGGTTTGCCCGCCCCAGTAGATTCTGTCACCACCCCTTTTTTGTTCACAGCACTCCTTACTTTTGAGACCCTTTTGCCTTGTTTATGCTGTTGTTTGCTTTTGCTTGTCTCCCTGATAGAATGTAAACTCCACGTCTCCTTGGCTCAGCATTGCCCCCCCCCCCCCCCCAGTCACTGGTGCAGGGCCTGGCATATAGTAGGTGCTCCACACATAAAAAGGGATTTAAAGGCCAAAGCAAGGGACTCTGAACTCAAAGACTTCTACCTAGGGATTAGGAAGTAGATGGAGGAGCTGGTTGGGAACCAGGAAGGAGGGTCTGGGCACCAGCAGGATGTCCCTGGGTGAGGAGCAGGTGACGAGGTGTGTCACACTAGCAAACCCATTTCCACTCCTGGGGGCTGTCATTCGGCTTGGTACCAATCACGGGTCCTGAGAAGCAGCTCCCAGAAGATGCTGGCAGATGTGAAAGGAAATCAGTCAAAGAGGCCATCGGAGGCCCTCTAATTAAATGTTCTGCTTTGTAACAACTGTTTCCTGTCCCCTGGGAGTCAGACATAGCACCTGACCACGGGAATGGAGGCAGAGAGACGGAGTTGGCCCCCGAAGTATCAGGGGCATTTTAATGAACACTGGAGAGAGTGAGCAGGGGGGGCAGACAGGAACAGTGAAAGATGACGCTAATGAATCTTACCCAGCTGCGTGAGTTTGTGTGATTAATGCCCAGCACAGCGTGAATGTCTGATTAATAAGACAGCACCTACATGTCATCGTACTTACCTTGGAGGCTCCAGGTAAAGGGGCTGGGACATTTTCAAGCAAGGTTCAAAGAAGCAATCACTCTAGATGCAGTTATGAAAATGAATGGAGGGAGAGGGGGGATGGTAATGGTGCTTTTTAAAAAAGAAAAAAACACAATGCAGTGTCTGGCAGAAGTAAGGCCCACGTGAGTGTGGTTCGTAGGGTAATAAAATAGGTATAAAGCCCTGGTTTGTGTGGCTCAGTGGGTTGAGTGCTGGCCTGCAAACCAAAGGGTCACGGGTTCGATTCCTAGTTGGGGCACATGCCTGGGTTGTGGGCCAGGTCCCCAGTGGGGGATGCTCGAGAGGCAACCACACACTGAGGTTTCTCTCCCTCCCTTCATTTAAAATAAATAAATCAATAAAATCTTTAAAAAATAATACAAGTATAACAATTTATAGTTTTAATGTGAACATTTTGCCTAAAATGTCATATGGTGCACTTTGAGTGCGATATTGTTGTTACAGAATTCCATGCTTATGATTTTGTAATAAAAGCGTTTGTAATAAAAAGGGATGTTATTTGTGCCAGACCCTGTCTATTCTATTCCATAGAGAGGTCCACTTATGTGAGAAATTCGCTTGGCGTGGGAATGGACAGGAAGGGAACGGACACACAGAGGGCTCAGGAAGACTGGAGTCGTTTCAGCTCTTGGAGGAGACCAGTGTCTGTTACCCACAAAGCATCGCCTAAGCGACCCACAGGATGAACGCACGGCTGTCAGAACATCGCCACACAGTGAGGTCAGAGTGCCAGACGATGGGCGGTAACGCCCTCTGGACATAACGACGGACTTCTCACCAAGCCCCAGATTATTTACACAAATACTTGTCGGTCTGTGGTTAGTGTCTGACAGCCCCAGCCGCTACCCTCCCTCAGATGTGTTTGTTTATTACTCAAGTATGCAATGCAATTAAGTGAGGAAGAAGAGGTAAGCAACCTTTTATGAAATGATCTCTAATCCCACCATCTACAAAAAGTAAACTTAAAATTGTTGGTGCATATCTTTCTAGAAATTTTTGTAAGGGTTGTTTTAGTATAATATTGCACATACTGTTTTTATTTTATTTTTAAATAATTGATTCGTTTAGTAATTTATATTTTGTAGAGAGAGGGGAAGGGAGGGAGAAAGAGAGGGAAAGAAACATAGATGTGAGAGAGAAACATCTATCAGTTGCCAATCCTATGAGACTCAATCAGGGACCCAGCCTGCAACCCAGGCATGTGCCCTGACTGGACACCCAACTGGGGACCTTCCACTTTGCAAAATGATGCCCAACCAACTGCACCACACCAGTCAGAGCAGGTACATAATGTTTTTAAACTTTTAAAATATAACAACATAAACACTTTTTCTATGTAAACAACTATGCTAATGAGTCACCGTCTTCAAGGAAAACACTTTTTATTTCTTTATTTAACTTTTCTCCTAGGGCTGAACGTGTAGGTTATTTCCACTTTCAGCTTGTATAAAATGGACCTGCCAAGAGAAAGCCAGGTATCTCATGAGAGCCTGTTTGCATGTTGCTAATGAACAACTAGTTTGCCCTCTTTCTTGCTCCAGGCCCGGTACAGTATGGGCATATGGGCATATGGGCGTGTGTGTGTGTGTGTGTGGTGGGGGGGGTCATCTCAACGAGAATTTTGGAGGAAGGAGAATTAAAAGTTTCAATCCAAAACCACTGTTTTCATTCAGGAGCTACTACACTTGCAGGGCACATTTTAAAGCTGTTTTCTGCCCTCCATGCCATGCTTCAAGCTTGGGACCTTGCTCTGATACCTGGGCAGCCTTTCCAAAGACACTGCTGTCGCTCAGAAGGAGCAAACAGCAGCTTCTCTAAGGCGTGAGCTGACAGTGGGCATCCCGGAGCAGTGGCCTCGGACCCCACGCAGCATCCAGCCTGGGCCTCGGGTGGCACGGATCACGGGCCTCGTGTGCGCAGCAGGCCCACTCGGAGCATGAAGCACCATCTCACCTGTCATCGCAGCGGTGCTGCCAGCTTGGTAGGTCACCCTCATTTAAGGTTGAGAGGTGGAAACTCAAAAATGAGGGGCTTCCCGGAGGTCACAGAAACACTAAGAGTCAGAATTAGGTTCAGGCCAAATGCTTCCAGTACCTTCCGCTGGAATGGCTGATGTCCTTGGGACAGAGCTTGGGGAGAGATGGGGGTGGAGGGGCACCTCTGGAGGGCAGCTAGACTGATTCTCACCAGGGATCACGGCTGCCAGTGAAGGGTCCGTGTGATGGGACGGTGCCAGGGGTGGGAGCCCGTGCTCAGCAACAGGCCGGCTGATCAGGTCTTCCCTCCCCCACCCCAAACACAACCACGGCTAGTGCCTTCTTGGTTTGGCTCCAGGCATCATGGTCACTTTCACCTGAGGGGCCTGCCCAAGCGAAACCCTCAGAAACTCAACAGGGGGTCTGTGTACCTTCTCTGGGGGGATACGAACGGAGCTTCTGTGAAGAGGCGAGGTACATTCTGGCCTGATTTGGCTGGATGCATATACCTTTTAAGATCTTTGAGGGTAGTTTACCTAAAGATAGTCTCCATGGATCACCTTGTTTTGGAATCACAGGGGTGCTGGCTAAAAAAGCAGATCCCTAAACCTTATCCCTCTTCAGTCTTACAGAGTTAGAAATTCTCCAGGTGGTTCCCAAGCTCTGATACTTTTACAAGTACACCGGGTAAGAAGCACTTCAGCCCCCAAAGTCTGAGAAGCAGTCTCTAAGTTCATCCTACAATTTTTGACCCTGGGGCTTTAACAGAGCAAAGTTCCCAAAGGGGAGATTAGTGTGACTATCAGCCTGTACATCTACAGTACTTTACGGCATGAAGGGCCTTCCATGTTACCTCTTTGTGCTGTCTTGGGTCTCAAACAACTCACTCATCGCTTTTCCTGACATGGAAGGAGGAGGTTAGGTGGCTTTAGTCTAGAGTCACACAGCTCCCAACTGCTCACGCTAGGAAATAAACCCTCCTCTCGTGGTTCAAAGCCTCCGCTTCCTCCTCAACATCATCTGATCACTCTTACTTCTCCACTCTGTGCCCCATGGCCCCCATTCACCAAAAGATGGAGAATCAATTTTTTTAAGAACATGACCAGATCAATTATTTAGACACATCAAAAAAAAAAAAGTGGTCCAATTCTGTATATTTCAGTATAAGAATTTGATTTCTGAATGTCTCCAAGTAAGAAACAAAGGTGAGTGTTCGCCATAATGTTTTGGAAACATGTATACACTTTTATTTTCCCTTCATCTCAATCAGTTTTTTACACATGTGAGAACCCGACTCCCCACTGGACTTCTTTTCACCCCTTGCTGACCCCCTAGGGTCCCAAAGCCTACTTTATTCATGCCTCCAATCTCTGCTCAGGCTCTTGCCTCCTCTTTGAACTCCCTCTTTGATGACGTCACCCAAATCCCACTCAAAATGAATGGCAAATTCTTAATCATCTTTCAAAGTCCAGTTCAAATATCTTCTGCTTTTCATAGATTTCCTGCGCCTCTCCCCCTCCATTGCCTGCCTAGTGTCTTCCTCCCCCTAAGAGGTAAAACAGCCCCACATCCTGTACCTGAGTTGGATGGAAGCGAACAGGGTTATTGGTATCAGTGTCTGTCCCACTGCTAGACCCCTTTCCATTTCAGGTGCCTGAATCAAATTGATCTGTCTCAACATCAGTTCCCTTTCCAAAAACCTCCCCTTATGGAGACTGTCCTTAAGCCCACAAACATTTTGATTTAGGAACTAGTCAGAACAAATACCTATAATTCTCTTCAAATTCTGAGTTTGTCTTCTTTTTTTTTTTGGAAAGAAAGTAATTAAGTCAGAAACTTTCAAAACAAGCCCTTGCTTGCTTCTACATTCAAGAAGTAAATTCGACCCAAATGTCTTCAGATCAATCGATGTGTTATACATGTATAAAAGACAGTTCTGCAATCATCTGGATTGCCTATAGGAGAGAAGGTCATTCTACAGCTCAGAAATGCACCCAGGCGTGCAAGAAAACTAATTAGACTTTAAGACTGTCGAGTGAGGCTGCCTCGTGACAGCGTGTAGCTACAGAGCTTTATGGCCGCTGTTGGAAAGATGATCATGAAAAATACGTCTTACTGCCATAAAAATCATCAGCTGGGCAGTTTTTCAATGACTGCTTTGAAGTGGGAAAAGTGAGAAAGCTGAACTCCTAATAAGTAAATAATGAGTGGTCTACAGGTTTGATTATAATGCAGGAAAAAAGGGGGCAAGAAATCATGAGCTAAAGCAAGTTTCACTGCCATTGCACATGAACTACTTTCCTGGTAGTCCGAGCTTCCCAAACCAACGTGTCCAGTGGTGAGGAAAGCAAAATATTGTTTCCAAACTGCATTCCATGGTAGTGGTGCTGATTTTCCACCGCCTGCGACCTTCCCGTGAGACGGCCAGAGCTATGGCGGAACTGTCTGCCTGCTCCTGCGAGCCGGATGGCACCAGCTCGTTTCCAATGCAAATCTGAAGTGCTCTCCATGAAAACAGTATTTGTTGAAGCACTGAACCAGCCTAGTAATTATGAAATACATTCAGGCGAACACCCCAGTGCCTGGGTGATGATTTTCTAATCTGGAGAAGGTAATGGGCAACTGAAGGAGCATGGTGTCTGGAAACCTTGAGGTCGCCCTGGAGAGGGCCGAGGGAGAATTCCCAGACCCTGCCAGACCACTCCCCTTGACCTCCAAGGTCTCCTTGACCTCCAAGGTCTCTAAGGACTCGCCGGGGCTTCAGGTGCAACTGCCCTCTTCTTCCTCTAATCCTTCCCATCACATCACAAGAACCACCGAGGGGACCAGTCCCAGCAAGTCACTACATTTAGTGTGGAGTGTCCCACTCTCCCAAAGACTTCACCAGAATCCTAACACCTAACCCCCGGCCCATCATGCCTCTCATTCTTGTCTACCCTAGTCTAGAACCCCAGCTCAGCCCCCAGCCCCCAGACTCTCGTGAATCTGCATTCCCAACTGCTCTGTATACACCCTGATCTGCTGGAAGCTCTGGCCACGGCTCCCCCCATCTCCAAGCCTTTCCAGTGTGTCCTCTGGAACCCAGGGTCCGTCCCCATCCTATATCTTCTCCAAGCATTTGTTTCTCTTTCTTGCCGGGATGGAAATCTGGCTGACTTTCCAGGAGACTGTTTTTCTGGTTACCTACTCAAGCTTTTCCTTCCCACTCTCTGGAACTACTGATCTTGGAGGTTGGGCAGATTGTCCTTCCAGCTCCTCCTTGCAACTTCCAGACCATGGCCCTTTGACTCCTTAATCCCCGCCCAGGTCCCGGAGGAGCCTACCACTAGGCTACTACCCACATTCCCTCCTCATGTTATTTCCTCTCCTGGTTCTACCCACCATTTATTGAAGATTTTCCCTTCTTTCTTTTTGTCACCATCCTGTCATCAATCTTGGTCATTTTAATACCCTCACAGATGACCCACACAACACCAAGCTTCTCAGTTTCATGACCTCCTTAATCCAACGATCTTGTCCGCTGCCCTTCCCTAAGCTGCCCTTTGCTGCGACTGGACCCTCAACATCGTTGTTGCTGATCCAGCACCATCAATCACCCAAGTCTCAAGTTTACAAGTCCTCTTTCATCTTTTCAGCTCACTCTGCCTGGCCACCCCATTCCAAAAATTCTTGGAACCTACTGGGACTGTTGACAGTGTCTCCTTTTCCTCCTCCATCACCCCACTGCTGTCTTCCCTCTCACCCTTGCCCGACTTCTGTTCCATTATAATCACAGTCACTCCCTTCCGCTCACTCCCGATCCACAGCCGCTCCGCCCTCCATCACAATGGCCTAGCAAAGCACCGATCTGCCTTACATCCTGCTCTCTGCCTCCACCTACCTCTACAGCCAAAAGTGGCTGGAGAAAAGCATACAGTGGTGTTATCTGGTCTCATTTTAAATCTATGATCTTAACTAACAAGTAAGTTCCCAGTTCTTTTTTGCAAGTCTACTACTATTTGCTTCACTCTTCAAAGCCTCTCCTCTACGTGCAAACCTCCAGGGTCCTGCCCCTTCTTCCTCAGTTTTGGTCATAACTTTGATTCCCATTTCACTAAGAAACTAAAACCAATCATCAGAGAAGTTGCCTAATCAGACAATGAATTCAAACTGAAATTGCTCTAATCATGGGTGCCCATGACCTTCATCAGACCCAATCTGACAATTTACAATCTTCACTTTACAAGAGCATTTGAAACAGATGCTTACTGCCTCTCCCCAGAAGAGCCTTTCTTCTCATGGCACACATCCCACATTTGTTGTGGTCGTTGTTTGCAAACTCCCTGCCTCCCAGTATCTCCTTCTTAGTCTCTTTGGCTGTTTTTCTCGTCTTCCTGATCGCAAACTGTTGTCCCTTGACCTCTTTTTGATCTTCACTCGCTCCCTGCATGAGCTGACAGAGCACCATCCATGTCTGCACAACCCCCAAGGTGCACCTCTAGTCCCACCGCCCTCCTCCTTGGACTCTGATGCATCGATTCGCTGCTTCCTCCAGGTTTGCACTTGGCCGTACACCAGGCACGTCACATCCAGCAGACGGAACTCAACCCTTTCTTTCTTTTCTGTCACTTTAATCTGTTCTTCCCCCGTGTTTCTTATCTCCATAAAAAGCTCCTTCACAACCCACCGTCATCCTGACTGCACGCATTCTCTCCTACCCTAAACCCAGTCCACCATATCCAGGCAGCCTGTCCCATTGACTCTGCCTCTGAGACAAACTCAGAATGTGACTGCTCCTTGCCATCTCCAACCCTCCCTCCTCAGGCTGAACCATCGCTCACCCAGGATCTGCAGCAGCAACCTCCTCCCCTGCCTCATTTCACTGTTCCCTTCCCTCAGTCACAGAAGTCTGACCAGATCATGTCCCTCCCATGCTCACAGTCCTCCAAGGGTCCTCGCCGTGGTGTACAGGGTCCTACAACACCAGCCCTGGCTTGCTCTCTGAGTCCCAGGCCACCTACCTCCTTGTTTACCACCCTCCTGTTGCACTGCCTGCCTGGCTGGCTTTTAGACACAACAAGCTCACGCCCACCTGAAGCCCTTTGAGCCTACTCTTCTATGAACCTAACATTTAAATGTTTTCATTGAAAAGAATTTTTGAACATAGTGCTTTAATAAGATTTAGACAAAATAGCCTCTCACTGTCTGTCCCACAGAACCACACTCGATACTCAAACTTTGTCACAGTCAAGCATGGAGCACTAAGTTCAACCACCTGCTTTGCATCAGCCCAGAAGCAAGAAATCCTGACTCCTCAAGAAAAGCTATCATAGCTTAAAATTTATGTCACTTAATTAAATTAGACTTTCTAAATGGAAATCATTTTCTAATCTATACTTGTAAACCTGCCTCTCTTTGGTGGAATGCTTTTGAATTTTTTCCTACATCATCACGTTGTGTTGGACAACTGGAGACACGGCTAAGGGGAGTGCCGAGCTGCAGCGGGCCTCCTCTCCCCAGTGGGCTCCGAGCACACCCGCGCTTCCCAGGTGTCCCTCTCGGGGCTTGTGAAGGGCCACCCTGCCAGCACTGCGGGCACAGGGCAGGGGGGCTCAAATGACTCAATCTGGAAACAGAGCGCCGAGCTGTACGGTTTGAATGCTATCGGGAAAGCAGTATGGAGCCATTAGAAACTTGGAGACAAAGTATGGCATCCTCAGGTTTACGGGAAAATGAGGTATGGAGGACGGATTCGAGGGCGGGAGAAAACCAAGACGAGGAGAGCGTTTCAGGCAGGGAATTCTTCAGGGACCCAGGGCCAGTGACCAGGGCCCGAGGGATAAAGTGGGAGGAGGGGACCACAGACTCAGGACATTTTTTAGGAGGCAGAACTTAAAGGACCTGGTGACTAATTGGATGTGGTAGGTGTTGGGTAAACAGAAGGAGCCGACAATACCCTCCTTGCTCCAGCCTGGGCAACTGAATCGAGGGACTCTATGGAGTTGGGAGGGAAGAAAGGAAAGTAAATGAGAATCTAAACCTCAGGGCCCCATTCGTGCTTTGGAGCCCCGTCCCTCTGTCAGACCGCAGCTCAGCGCCACCTGCATCAGGGGCAGCGAGCAGAGGTCTTACTTAAGGAAAAGCTCTGGGTGTGTATGCGACTCAGAACTAGGATAGTTACCGAAATCACAGTTCCTTCCATTCCCAAAAAGGTATTAACAAAAAACTGAAAAAGTGTAAAAGGTGTATTTCAAAGAGTGTGTGTCCCGGCACTGATTCTAATTGTGAAAAATCAGGAACAATCTGTAAGTTAACTTTAGAGGATTGGTTTAAGTAATTATAATTATACACCAGACTGCCATGTAGCAGTGAGTAATGACACGTGGAACTGCACGTCTCGACGGTGAGAGACGTGGGAAAAGGGGCCGTTCAGACGGTGTGACCCTCTCCCAAGACGTGCACACAGAAACAGGTCTGTGGGCACACTGGCCACAACCTTCCCCGTGTTTTCCTTCCAAGGGATGAACGACAGGCCTTTTTCCTTTTGTAATGCCTGAATTTCCTATTTTCCCCCAGGAACTTGAATGAGTTCAATTAGGAAACGCATATTTTAACAGGAAAAAATATTCCATGTTCACAACAACATCAATTTGTCACCTACACATCAGATACCCAGAGGATATATGTCACTATATCAGCGACGCAGATCACCCGGCCCCCAGGCTCCTGACAGAGTCACCGTGGCACTGAACAAGGACCAGCTCTGGCGGGGAGACGTGTGAGCAGAGGAGGACGGCCTCCAGAGCTGGCCCTGCCGCCCTGCCCCTGGGGACTGTGTGTGAAATCCTCGGGTTACCGAAAAGCCATCGACCCGCCTGGCCAACTTGATGCTTTCCGCAGCCCTGAAATACACCCAGAGCCAGGCTTTAATGCTATGCTTGTGATTGACAGAAAGTTCTAGAAAGGCCCACTTCTGTTGACCTGGCTAAGAAGTTCACTTAGTTTTTCCCATAAGATGGCCCTAGTAGCACTGAATTATCTTTGACTTCATTCAAAACAATTTTGTTAGATTCTATTGTGACAGCTGTCCTTGACAGCTGTCCTATCAGCATGAATTAAAAAAAACTTATAAAAATTGGTTCATTTTTGTGCAGCCATTTTAATTATGAAGACAGAAGAGAATATACATTTTTGGTGCATTATGCTTTATTATTTCAAGTATGGTAAAAACACAACTGAAACGCAAAAAAAGGTTTGTGCAGAGTATGGAGAAGGTGCTGTGGCTGATACAATGTGTTAAGGTAGTTTGCCAAGTTTCTTGGGCCTATCGACATTTTGGCCAAGTAATTCTTTGCTGTGGGGCTGTCTTATGCACTGGAAGATGTTTAGCAGCACCCCTGGCCTCTCCCCACTAGAAGCCAACAGCTAGATAGCCAGCATACTCAAAATCCTCAACCCAAATCAATAAAGTGATTGGTAAAAATGAAAAAATGTGTCTTTTATTTTACAGAAGAAACCAAACAAACTTTTTGGCCAACCCAACAGGCACTTGGGAAACAGACTCTGATTTGTACAGCGTGGGTTTAGCACCGTCATTTGGCATGTCTGCCGTGCACCCCATTACACTGCCAGCTCCCGGGAGGTGGGGTGCACGTCTGATCAAGGTTTGTACTCCCCAGCGTGGCAACGGTTTGTGAATATTGAATTAAAATATTCAATATTCATAAAGAGAATTACTGATGGTTCTTGTGTAAGGCCCAATGGAATACATTAGGTTTAGAATTTATTTGAGAATTTTCTTCCCTGAAGAACAAACAGCCTTCCTTTTAAACTAATCAGAATTATATAAGCCATTATTCTCTCTCTTCTCCCTGCCCTGCCTTCCCCCGGCTCTGAGGAAACACAGAGCTACATTTTAAATTCTTAGCCCCACTATCTTTCACTTACTTATCCCTCTGCCTGGTCTTGAACTTTTATTGGAATGAACCTGTGTTTACACATCACATATGTGAGCTACTTCAAAGCCATCTGGGAAGTCAATGAAATGAAAGTAAAAGAGCTTAATCATAAGTAGTTTAATAACAAATAATTAAACCACGATTAACAGCGAATTCAAAATAGAATGTGAAGTCTGGGACTTTCATCATGGCTCACCGAAACCTCCAGAAATGGACTTGCTCACTCAGACCCCTCTGCCGGCCACAGCCCTGCACCCACCCCCGCTGCCCCCCTCCCCCACCTGCCTCGCTGGCCTGGCCATGGACATGCTGAAGTCCCCCTGCCACAGGGATTCTGAGAGCTTTCTTTGTCTGCAACGCTCTTCCCCAAACTCTGGATGAGCCTTACCTGACCATTCTCCCTAGTCAGTCATCTCCCCGGGGCCCCTCTCTTGGCCCACCATTCAAAATTTCTTCCCAGCACTCAGCACCCCCAGCGGCCTGGCTGCTGTGTCTGGGAGAGACCAGGCTCTTGGTGTCTCTTACCACTGCGTCCTCAGTGCCTAGAGGAAGGCCTGGCTTCTAACAGGCATTGAGTAAATAAACATTTGCTCCATCAAAGAATGAGTGAATCATGAAAGGCATCCCCCCACCCCACCCCTGCCAAATATAGAGACGTAAACGTGTTCTCACTCCCAGCGACAGTCTCAAAGGTTTCACACTCAGTGGGGAGAGAAAGGGGAGTCAGCGGGGAGTCCGAGTGTCCAGCCCCAGGTCCACCCCATGGCTTGGCAGTGCTTGCGTGGGCTTCTCAGGTAGGGTCTGCTCTGTTTACAGTAAGGGTTTTTGCAGCTAAAATAAAATGTGAAAAGCAATGATCAACATAAATGATATGCCCACAAAAGAATCCTGTCTCTAGTTGGCACCGAAAATTGGACCTGAGTGGCTATAAAAAACCTAACCCCTATCACTATATGTTGCGGTGTAAAGATAACAGTGGAAAGGTTCAAATGCCACTGGAACCCACTGAAAACACCGTCTCCTCTGCATTACCCAGCAGACAATTAACAGCTCGTTGAGGCATCCCACTGGCATGTGTGATACAACCTGAACTGGGACCAGACATACTTCCCCACGTGAGGAGTGTGGGCTCTTACACACATATATACTGCTGGACAGAACATTTATATTTGCATGATTCGCCCCATACTGACTGTGTTAGTACGGCATTATTTTTCCTTCCAGAATGCCTTCAAAGCAAGGCTCTGAAGGAAGAAGTGAATACGGTTCGTTTATTTTTAAACTCTGCCAAATCATCGCAGGCAGGCAACAGAATGGAAGGGAGGAGAGTGCTGGGTGTGATAGAGCCGTATTTCTCCTGTAGCCCCTCCGTTAATGCTCAGCACCTCCGGCTGCCTTCCTTTCAGAACGCCAGGCCACTCAGAACCTACGTTATCTTGCCCACGTCCAGCTGTTCGCAGCTGCAGCAGTCCCGCACAGGGGCATTCTGCCAGCACGAGTTCTAATGTCACTTTCCAATGACCTAACGGTGCAGACCTCGGCAACCACCTGGGAAATGGGAATCTGACAGAAATCCAGGGGGCAGCTCGAAGGTTACTTATATTTGGAATCCTTTGTGTAGTATTGAAATTAGCACAGCTTTTCAGCTGGGACTCCTGAAATATATACTGGTCCATAATTACTGCTCCCTAGTAACTCCCTTTCATATGACAAGGATGCCCCTTCCCGAAGCAGAGGGGTGAGGGAAGCCTCCAGTACATGACCCTGCAGCAACACAGCTCTCTTCTTCTCCAGCAGGGATGATGACAAGCCCACCCTCTAAGACTTTACGTGCGAAAGGCACATCATTTGGACAAGGTGTTGATCTTAATATGAACGGTCTCCTCTCCCAGCATGTGGGATTAATATGGATGAATTGAATTAATGTGCAATCGGACAGCTTTGCACAAAGAAGTGGGGGGAAAGGGATCACCACAGACTGCAGAAAAATAATGAAAAGAAACTTGGGCCATGAAACAAATTACTCTGCAAGGGGACGGGAATAGAAACACCAGTTAGCATTAGGGCCAGTTTTATTTAAGAGACCCATTAACCATCTGGAAAACATGACAAGCAGCCTGCTGATTAAATCAGCAACCTGTTCCTAATGCCCTGGCTGTCTGGAAACCGGAGAGAAGATCTAAGGTTTGGAGGATGTTTAGAAATATAAATGGAGAATAATAAAGCAACGATGCCTAGGCATAACTCACTTTCTTAAATTACATGTATTTGGGTAACATTGGTTAATGATGTTACCTAAATACTCTCATATATTTGCAGGTAGCAAAGGGAATACAAGGAGAAGCCAGCATTCTCAGAAGTGTGCATTGTGGGAAATTCATGCCGACACCTCCGACTTCTATTCTTTCTGGAAATTAATACGAAGTTTACAAGCATTTCTTCTCACATTGCCCCTTTCCTGCAACATTCAGGGATGCATAATCTAGGTCAAGAGATCCCACGCTTCAATATTTTAAACACCTAGGCTACTTGTTCAGAAAGGAATAAATACACATTTCTGAGCCACACTCCTGAGGTGGAGCCCAGCAATACCTCACCGGCAGGTGACTGAATCCCAGGCTGGCCACCAGGTTTCCACCTGGACTCTTGGGTAAGTCCTATTAGGAGATTTGCTAGATGGCCACTAGGGGGAGTGTTGACCAAATTTGTGCTTCAAGTAAAGGGACAGAGGGGGCTGACTGCTTTCGGAAACTCACACGGAAAGGGAGGATAGAGAGACAAAAGGAGGAAAAGAAGGCCACGCCCCTGAGTGGGTGAATGGTGGTTCTGGTGGGGACTCCAGTAGCTGGCAAGCAACAGCTGACTTCCTAGGGGTCAATGATCAAAGGCACAGGATGGAAGCAGTGGGCACCAAAGACCCCAGGTGTGGGGAAGAGAGCAATGCCTTAGCTAGCACCTTCTCCCTCCACCTCTTACCCACTCCCACTCCAGGGGAATGAAAGGTACAAAACTGCCCAGTCGACCAAACCCTCACGTGCAGGTGTGGAGTCTAATGCTCTGCAGCATGGGCCATTTTTGTAAATGTGCAGAACGGTGGCCTAGGACTTAGTCCACTGGAAGCTTACGACTTCGTTGCTAACTATATAATACTGTTACACCCGGTTCACTATCTTCTAAGATTTTCACTATTTTCTAAGATCCCTGAGAGCAAAGTCGAGATTGTATTCCCTCTGGATTCTTCTCATTTACCCAGCATAATGCTAGGCAGTTAGTATTCACTTGATAAATGTTTGTTGAATCAATGAACATTGTTGACAATGCAAAGTGGCCACACTTTTATGGCTCTTTTGAAATAAGAGCTAAAGGGTTTCCCCCAAAGAAGGAACAAAAGCCAAACCCCGAGTGACTTAGGCATGTGGCTGTGCCATATCAGAGCTGGCCATTCACTCTGGGGTCCCTTCTCCTCTAGGACTTTGCCCTGTGGTATCAGGAAGGGACAGTGGTCACTCAGAAGATTGTGGATGCAGAGTATGAGGCTGCCCATGTGAGGGGACATCAGGACAGAGACCAGAAGCCCGCCCAGGAGAGCCGGATACCAGGACGGGCGGGCACACCATCCTACCTGCCCCTGCCAAGGGGTGTCCTCAGGCCAGGGAGAGGCCATCCCTACAGCTACCGAAGGCTCCTTGGTGAGACTGTGGGACACTCCATGGGACAGCAACTGGGACTGAGGGAGCTGGAAGAGGACAACCTGGAGAGTCTTCCTCAGCCCCAGACTGGAAGGTCTGAAAACACTGGGTTTCATCAGACACCGTCTCAGTGGACACGATCCTTATCTACTCCTACGTAACAGGCCTTTGGGCTACGGTGAGGCATGAAATTAGTGAAGTTAAATCGAGAAAAACTACATTTCAGCTGGAGAGCTAAGGAAGTCTCCTTCGTCTGTTCAACAAGGCTCCAAAAGATCCACTTAGGTCATTTAAAGTCAAACAGGGCTGGTTATTTGTAAACAGAAGAGGAGAGATTGTAAGTGGGGTTGGGGGTTGGGGAGGGAGGAGAGAGCTGCCTTAATTAGTCACATTTCCCCACTGCTTTGCAAAGTTGTAAACACCCTGCTACCAACTGTAGCTGGGAAGGAATGACCGCAGAGATTCCAGGGATTCAGAAAAGCAATATTACAGAGAGATCCAAGCTTGGCGTTATTTACCCACCAAATTTACTCTTTGCAATGTGTTTGGTCAGCTGTGCTTGGCTTTGGTGACTAGCTGTATTTGTCCAAAGGCTAATTAGCTCGAAGGGTAAAAAGATCAGCCAGTTTCTCCATGATCTCAAGTGACTGATGAAATCTTGCTGCCAACTGGTACCAAAGCAATGTTGTTTCTTTTCTTTGAAGGATCAGTAAGGCATGCTAGCTATTCTCAAACATTAGCCCTGCCGAGAATAAGACAGGTTAAAAAAAGAGAAAAGAAAATCATAGATTTTTAAACTCCCCCCTTTCAATAATTTGTACAGTCATTTCATAAATAAAACTTCCAGAATTATAAGGGAGCATGTGAGTGGTACTTACTAGGTGACCTGTGGGTCTGGGGCGGTCTCAGGCACAGGCTGATACAAGAGCTTTTCTCATTGTTGAGCACTGAATACATGCCAAGCGCTAAGAGTCTTGTACATTAACTCAGCTGGTCTTCATAATAACCTAAGAAGGCAGGTACTATTGTTCTGTGGAGCACGCGAGGCCATCCAGGCCCCGTGGTCACACAGCCCGTAGGGCTTCAGCCCAAGAACTCCGGCTCCAACGTTTTTTATCGTAACTGCTCTGCTGAAACACCACCTAAGGGGAGCGAGGGGGGACTGGGGTGAGGACCAGGTCTCCCTGGTTCCGGTCCTCTGTCTCCAGATGCACGCTGATGATACCTTGTCTCCTGATGGGCCACGTCATACGGTGCTTCCAAAGCACAGCTACAGTAAACAGAGGAGCCATGGGGCTTTGCGACATCCCTGAAGGAGCCTACGTGTTCGACCGCACTGTGTTAGTTGGCTAGGCTGCCGTAGCACAGAGCTGTGGATGACACGCCTTAACCCACTGTGCGCAGGGAGGGGTCAGAAGTCTGAAGTCTAGGTGGTCAGCAGGGCTGTTCGGGCTGTGAGGGAAGTGTCTGCCCCAGCCCCTCTCCTCGGCTTGCCGGTGGCTGTCTTCCTCCTGCGTCTCTGCTCCTCACATGGCTGCCCTGTCTACCTCTGCATTCCGACCTGCGTTCCGATCTCCCCTTTTCACAGGACACCAGTTCACATTGGATTAGGGCCCATTCTGAAATGACGACCTCATTTGAACTGGATTACCTCTGTAAAGGTGCTCCCTCCTACTGTTGGTTAAGACCAGCGTCTCTCTTTTGGGAGAGGACACGATTCAACCGATACCATGCTTCAAGGTTACTAAGTGGGTTTAAACCCCTGCTTGAGTGGTGCCCCCCACAGTCAGGGCAGTTGGAACACAACCCAGGGGCCACCCATTCTGCAGGCACATCCTAGAAACCCCCCACTGTTCTCTTCACCTCCCCGCTGGCTGATGAGAGAGACGCTCATGGAGCGACCCAGGGAGGACTTCTCTGGTCTGCGGGACTGGACCAGGCATTCACAAAACCACTTCTTGACAAAGTCCTGTTCAGAGTCCCACATGTCTGTCAGCCACCCCTCGAGGTCATGGGAGAACTGCTGGTAAGGGCTGAAGTGCTCACATGGGGCGCAATCTGCTCCAACAGAAAGAAGCAAGCCCCTGTCCATCCCAGGATGGTCTTGAACTAGGGAAAGCCACATCCCCTACCCTGTCTCCTAGGGCTGTGGTCTTCTAACTCTCCATTTAAAAAAAAAATCTATGTACCCCTCACACATTTTTATGTGGACAGTCAAAATTTTTTATCAGTGTTGAAACAGTTCCAAAGAACATAATGTTCAGCACATTATAATATTAATATTTTTAAAATAGAGCTGTTGCATTAGTTTTAAAGGTATCCTTGAATACACACACACAATAGTGATTTGCTATCCATAATTATTCATTTAAAAATACGTGAATAAGCTTCTTCAGTAGTTGGAAATGTAACATCATCATTTTCGGCCTGTGGACTTGTTATGTAAAGACCAGATATCGTTTTAGGCATTTTGAAGCAGTCTCTGTCTCTCTGTATCAGCCTCCCAACGATGCTACTGGAGTGGAAAAGCAGTCACAGACAGTGACAGACGAAAGGACAGTGTCCCAGTAAAATTTTATTTACGAGAAGAGGCAGTGGGCTGCAGCTGACCTCACTGTGTGCCAGCCCCTGCCCCAGACCCAGATTCCCTCTCCACTGCCCATTTTCCCCACTCCGTCTAGATTCCACTCACACAGAATTCTTGGTTTAAAAGGCAACTCATAGTCATAGTATTATACTTTCTGAAACAAACAAAAAACACATGTATATACTAAAATCTGATTTAAAATACATTTCCTGTGAACAGGAGGCTGAAACAAAAACATTCTTCTGGATCGAAGGTAACAGTACCATTAAATCAATTACCAATATTGATGACAATTAAGCCCAAGAGCAAGATTTCACTGAGCATGTGTCTCTTCACGAGATGGGGACCCGTTTGTGGGTCCTTACTGAGATCTTTCACACGTCCCTTTGACTCTCAAAGAAGGTTTGTATACTTTGGACAACATACCCTTGAAGATCTGACAGAAGGGTATTGGGGGGATCCCCAGGGCTGTCTCAAGGGCATCAGTTCTGATGTGCACATAGAAATTGGGAATGTGAAAATGGATGTGACCTTGAAACTACCCATGACTGCCTTTTCTTGAAACATCTTCACACCCTCCAGGGGCGAGAGCACCTGGCTGAAGTTGAAGACTAGGTTTCTGATGCATTACGTATAAATCAACAGGCAGGTGGTGAGGCTGAAACAGAGGCACATGGGCTTGGGAATCAGACAGACCTGGACTTGAACTTCACTCTGCCACTTACTAGATGGATAATCAGCGAACTCTTTATGTCTCAGTTTACTTATCTGCAAAAGGGGATACAAAGCCTATTAACATCGCTCTTCACACTCTCCGAAGGCTGTGCTGGAAGACAGGTCGGAGACTGAGAGTCGGCACTGACACCTCCACGATCGCTGTCCTCTCCACCCTTTGAGTGTAAGGGAAGGAGCTCTCAAAAACATCTTATATCCTGATGGACCACTGCATGTGGTAATTTTAAAACAACAGCTACACTAAAAATAAAAAATAAAGGTTTGGTAAATTCCATTAAAAGAACCTATGCATATGTACCTAGCACATGGAGGACATCACATAACCACCACTCCCATGTTTCTGACATTGCTCCAGTGGAGCAAGTCCCTGGGAGTGAGCCTGTGTAGGGCAGCCATGCTGGGGCTGGGAGGGACACAGAGCCCCCACGCACAGCTGGTGCGACCATTGAACAGTTACCATGGCACTCAGATCTGGGGCTGGGAGGCTGTCCTGTCCCCCGCTGTTTATACCTCTACCCAGGCGACACAGCAGTGGAGTGACAACAGCTCCATCACTGTGGTCGTGCGTTCTTTCTCCCTCGACAATTCTCCGAGTCCGGAAACTGGGGGTACGGTGGGAAACTGGTGGTTCATCCAGGTTGCACCTTGGAGGCTGCTGTGCAAACCAGAGGAGTGCGCAGCCCTCGAGTTTGATTTTATGGCTCCGTTTTCCTTCGTGCTCCTTTTCAACTCGGTGCTGGCCAAGCAGCCGAGGGAAGGGAGGAGGAAGGTGAGTACAGTCATTGGCCGATTTGTTTTTGGCAATGACTTTCAAGTGGCTTTCAAAGAACTCTTGCAAAAGCCCAACTTTCAAAAGTGGTTATTTAGTCTTTATGGAACAGGCATGGAACAGAAGGCAGAGGTGAATGTATAAAAAATGAGTTTGTATTATATAAATAACTGTGGCTTGTTGGAAATATTTTTGTCATTGCTCTATGATCTGGGTGATTCCAACTTTGAGGCTAATGACTGCCCCAAAACAATAAACCTCCATGCAGGTTAGTCTTAGATGTTCATAGATTATCTATGCTCGCAGAGAACAGCAAGGCCTAGAACTGACACGCAGCAGGCACTCAGCAAATACTAGTTGTTGAATAAACCAAGAGAGTGAGGGAACTGAACGTTGTTCCCTTTTCATACGGACATGCCAGCAACTCAGTCAATCTCTCTGAGCCTCACTTGCTTCATCTGGGCTAAGGTAACGACCTGCTACCGCCCTTCCTTCCTGGCATGTGAGCCCACTGAGACAGACAGATAGGTTCCTGAGACAGCCACCAGTGACGCATGCTGTCTCCAGAGGGAATCAGTGCGCCACCCCAGGACTCAGGTTTCTTCTAGGGCCAGGATGAGAGGGGTTTATAGTACATACATCACCAGATGTAACAAAGGGGGAAATCAAACCTCCTCTTCTCTTGATGGAATACGCAATTCTGGGGTGAGGAACGTGTGGCGTGGGGGAACGGAGCAGGAAAGAAAGCTGCCAAGAAGTGGCTGGGAATCTGCACATGGAAGAACCGAAACCGTGCACATTTTTCTAAGCACAAGAGAAGCAAGAGCAATTTAGGGCAGGGTGACCAAAGCTTGGCTTCCCAGAAAGCTTTCTGGGTCGTCTGCAGGGACCCATTATTCGTGGCAGGTCATGGGCTCCCTGAAAGCAGTGAGGCATCTGCCTCGAAGCACAGTACTGTTTGATCTCAGCTGGCCTCCGAAGTCAGGAAAGGGTGCACCACCATCCCAGAGCTTCTGTGATTCTGGCTCCAGGAGCATGTTTCCAACTATGCCTCCTCAAGAAACAAGGCTGGGCTGTTAGGAGACACTCGATTTAAAACAACGATAGTAATACCTTATGTTGCGATCCACAAAGCACCTGGGGCATAGTCATTCAGTTGTTCTCTAAACATTTCTATGTGTCAGAGGAAGTAGCTATTATTTACATTTTGTCCATGAGGAAATGTACCAAGATTGAAGGGGTAATATGGCAAGACCCTGAAGCGTGGCTAAGCTGGGACTGTACCCCAGGCTCCTGGTTCTGGGGGCTCCCAGGGCCAGCGGGGTTCAGTAGTCTCTGAGGATTGAGGAGAGGGATCTGAGAGCACAGAGCATGTGCCCTCCTGGCACTCTGGGTGTCCCTCTAGAGAACCGACCATCGCCAAGGAGCTGAGCTAGACCTTCTGCGAGACACGAAAAATAAACAGCTTCTGCCCAAGGAATGCAAGCCTACGATTTTCTCTTTGCAGAGCACATGGCGTGCTAATCACTCACACAGAAATCACTGTAATTTAATTTCCATTCATCAACAGCCTTGTAGGAAATGCACCATTACTTCTGTTTCTACAGATGAGGAAACTAAGGTTCAGAGCAGTTAAGTAGTCAGCTACTTAGTGCTTGGGGAATTATAGGGAGGACAGAGGAGTTGCCCATAGGTGGTCTTTGAAAATCCTCTCGGAGCAGCCCTGGCTGGCGTAGCTCAGTGGATTGAGCGTGGGCTGTGAATCAAAGCATCCCAGGTTCGGTTTCCAGTCAGGGCACATGCCTGGGTTGCAGGTCATGGACCCCAGCAACCCCACATTGATGTTTCTCTCTCTCTCTCTCTTTCTTCCCCCCTTCCCTCTCTAAAAACAAATAAATAAAATCTTTAAAGAAAAAAGAAACCCCTCTCGGAGCTACTTTGCAGGGACATCTGAGCCTGGCTCATGGAATCTAGAATAGGGGCTTTTACCCCTTGCCCGCCAGCACTCTCTTCAGCAGGAAGGGTAACACGTGAGGAGCTCATGCCTTGGGCCAAACCCTGAACTCTAAGTACTCTAGGTCTAGGGCCAGCATCAGCATTGGTAGCTGTCAGACCAGCTCCTGGTTTGCTCGAGTCTCTGAAATGCAGATTTCACATCGCTGGCCCATCAGAGGTGAGCAAGTCCACCTCACCTGCCAGGACCCATGGCCAGTGGCTGGCTTGAGTTAGAATAATGTGTCCCGAGGAGCCCTGGCTGGGGCTGCCAGTCTGAAGGCTTGCGTTCCGTGAGCTGATGGGTGCTTCCTCCCAACCAGGCAAGTGGGTGATGTGAGCACTGCCCCAGATGCTCTCTCAAATGTGCAGCTATAATTCCAACGAAGTCGGAATGAAACCTGATTTCATGTGCTTCCAGGTCTGGGAACGGTGCCAGGCAACAGCTCTCCTCCACAGGTCTCTCGTCAGTCATGGCTCCAAGGAAAAGAAGAGTGAGTCCCGAGCGCCACGCCGCAGCCCTCCTCGTCAGGTGGCGACACCTCCCTGCACAGCTGGGCAAGAGGTGAGCACAGGGCTCCCATTCCCCGACCCCAAAACCCCGCCTACCGGCAACGGTTCCCTCTGTGTTCCTTCCGCAGCCTCGCACATGGCATGGCGCTGCGGGAGGGGCGCGGGAAGGGACGACAAATCAGTTGCAGCTGCAAGCCGTTCTGATAGCTTGGTAGTGGCCCCTTCCGGGTACAGCGTGAAAGACTGCTGTGACCGATGAAACACGGGCCCTAGAGAATAGACTGTTTGGAAGCTTGACATATATATGACCTTGCAAGCCACCCAGTCCAAGACCCTCTTTACCCACGTGGGGGTGCTGAGGAGCATAAGAGTTTAGTGACTTGAAAAATCTCGTTGCAAAACAAGAAAAAGCATGAGGCCTGAGACTCTGGCTTGCTGCTCTGCTGACTGTACGAGTACTTTCCCCGCCCTTCATTTCTAGATCGCACAATGTTTTCAGTGAGCTAGCAAGTCGGTGGACTTCAGAATCTGGTCATTATGCAAAGACAATGACTGCAGTGATCAGTTCACTTATGGGACGTACAGCTGTTCCCCAGCGTCTCCGCACCCCTGGGGGTCCCCCGGCGCTTCATCCACACGCATCGGAGTTCTGAGTCCTTGGCTCGGCCACATGTCCGCAGATTCAAAAGTCAGTCCTCTCCCTCTTATAACACTGCCGAGGGTTCACCCCGTTTGGTCCGCCAGCGTTGCCTTGGAAAAGGGGATGAAGTCATGCCGTGGAAAGGAAGAAGGTGCACGACAGGAAAGAGGTTGCAAGGACCCACCCAATTTAATCCAACAAACGCTAGTTGGGTGCTCTAGTGCACGAGGCTTAAGGCCTTGGGAACTCCGTCCGTCCTGCCGGAAATGGGTAGAGTTGGACCGGAAGCCGCACCTGATGTTAGAGATGGTATTGAACTCTGGATACTTTTTTCCCTTCTCAATGTTTTGTGGAGTTTCTAAAAGAACTCTTCATTAATGGAAGGTTTAGGGGACCAAGCTTTTAAAGTGAGTTTTATTCACCCACTTGTGAACTTGGCTGCAATAGTCAATGGTGGGAGCTCTTCAGGAGGCTGGGACCAGAGGCCTCAAAGACTTTCTAGTACACTTCCCATCTAGTTATTAAAGAGATTGATTACATTCTCATGGCTGGCTTTACTTAAAAAATAAAAATTTGAGGAAAAGTGGATAAATGGGATAATATCTGAAGTTGAAGGCGGGACTTTAAGACCAAATTAACTGGAACAACTACTTAGCCACCATTTTCTCGCTGAACAAAAATGTGCAGAATTGGGTAAGGTGGCAGCCATCAAATCATCCCTGACCCTCAATTTATACTTGTCTTCATAAAGAATTACCTGTTTGTAGCAGAATGACTTTCTCAGTATCATGGTTTGCTTAGCTTGGTGTTAAAATTGAACCCACATTCCCTGAGCATGCTGAGCTGAGGGTGGTGGACCCAAAGCACAGTGAGTGGCAGGGCCAGGACATCTGGGGGCCGAAAAATGCTGCAGATGGTGACTACTGACTTTCCACTGCAGGAAATGACACCCTTCTTATTGTCCTCACACCAAACAGTGAGAGGGAGAAGCCGAGAGTTCCCTCCATGTCGTGTTGGCTGTATGCAATGGTTAAAGGCCAAGGTGAGCATGCTCGCAGACAGCGACATTCTGTTCTCTCTCTGCTCCCGCAGCAAGTCTCCCAGGGACCTCAGGGAGGGCAAAGGGGTACAGGTGCCCTGGTGTGATGTGACGTGAAAGAGGTATCTGAGGAGAGTCCTCTGAGAGTCCAGCACTGCACTGTCCAGTAGAGTAGCCACTGTCCACCAGGACCACGTGTGGCTGGTGGGACTGTGCAATTCCATTTGAAATTTCGCTTAATTTTAGATACTTCAGTTACCGGAAAAGGTTTATGTTTGGAACAACTGCCTACATGAGTCTACTTTCTGAACGATCCATTTTGTGAGATTCAAATGCAGATTCCCTGTGAAGATTCAGCTCTCGAACTGAGTGGGGCTGTGGGTGACACGTCAGAGTCCCAGGACTGAACAGGACAAATCGAAGATTAACATTTCGTTAATGATTTTGGAGTTGAGAATTGGAATGAGACTATCTTAGACATACTGGATACTGAAATTAAAAAAAAGACACTGAAATTACATGCATAGCTTGCATTCTATTTCTAGACAGTGCTGGTCTAGAAAGACATCTGCCACATCGTCCCTGTAGGACATTATTCTTCGAATAGTCACTGAAATTGTCTTCCACACGTATGCCTACCCAGAGTAATAGTGCAAAGTGTGTAATGTTAGGCCTGCACAATGCATAGCCCGTGTTTGTGACACCTGCCACTAGGACCTCACGGAGCCCATTTCCATCTGGCAATGTGGTCTTCTCATAGGCTCTGGCCTTCGATGTCCTTATTATGTCAAATGGACATTTGGAAATCTGTACCTTTTCCTTTTAGCAACCTAACCCCTTCTCCTTCATGCGTCACACAAAGACGTCTGTGGGGACGCCACCTGATGAAACAGACACAAGTGGAGACGCTCAGGTAGACCTGGGGTGGAGGACCCCCATGCCCCCAGCTCCCTGTCCCCCCACACTGGGGATGGCCATGGTTTGAAACCCCTGCCACTCAGTGATTTCCAGGCCTATTCTTCCAAGTCTTCAGTGGCTGCATCAATGTATGGTCACTGTCACCACCCGGAACCTCTTTCTGAGCTGGGCCCATCCCTGCTGCTCACTCAGAAAACACAGTAGCCTGGTGATTCCCACAGCTATCATGGGTAATGCACAATCCCAAACCTGCTGTTCTGGCCCTTCAGGACTCTCACTGTTGCTATGGAAACTGAAAATCACGCCTGGCAAATGCAAGCAAAGGGCAGCCATGGAATGGGTGACCTTCCACCTCTCCCAGCTGACCCAGGAGGCACCAGGCTCCCACAGACTCTGATGCTGCTCAGACCAAACAAACACTCTGCAGGGAGAGACGGCAAGTCGCAGAGTGACATGAGGGAGGACCACGGGGTGCGTCCTGGTGATGAGTTTTTACTGAGCCCAAACTTCTTTTCCTCAATGGCATTATTAGTAATTCACCCACCCGGCCCCAGATTCTTTGGTAATTGACTTGCTGTGATGACTGTTGAATTCATCTCCCTGTGGCCTGAATCCATCAGACAGATGGAGAGCGGGGAGACCTCCCCCCGCACTCACTTGCCCTCCTCCGCGAATCAGCACACAAGCAAGCCGACACATGTGCCAGCACCAAGTGCCTGCCAGCGCCTCGCTGGACAGACACAGGCAAGTTCTTCAATGTTCTGGTGATTCAATTTCCTCACCTAGAAAACAGGTACCCGAGCGGTCCTGTTGGGGCTGTTGCCCAGGTTCAGTGAGTTATGGCGTGTACCTCGCAGCCACTGAACGGTGCCCGGGACGCAGTGCACACCCAGAGCGGGTCAGCGCGTCCTGCAGGGACGGGGTTCACTCCGACTGCTGGGAGAAGTGAGGAATTCTCTTCCCCTAACTCTCACGCCTGAGTTTCAGGGGCTGGGTTTGACTTGCCGACATGCACCTTGACTCACAGTGGTCAGCTGGATGGTCACTTGAAAATCCAAGGAAATTCACTTTTCTTTATCTCACATTTCTCTTTCTAATGTGCCCACATCCTACAAATGCCAGGAAGAGGCAGTGCAAGAAGCCCCTTCCCGGGAGCACGCAGAACAGTTATGGGGTGCAGCTAACTCTGGTACCCGAAAGAATGTTTTATTCATCTTTTTTATTGAATTTATTGGGGTGCCATTGGTTAATAAAATTATATAGTGTACGTCACCTGTACATTGTATTATGTGGGACCACTTATTCCCCTTTACCCTCTTCTATCTGCCCCACCCCCTTCTCTGGTAATCATCATACTGTTGTCTGTGTCTATGAGTTTTGTTTGTCTGCTTAACTCCTTTGCCTTTTTCACCCACCCCGCAAACTCCCTCCCCTCTGACAGCTGCCAGTCTACTCTCTGTATCTGTGAATCTGTTTCTATTTTGTTTGTTCATTTTGTTCATTAGATTCTACATATAAGTGAGATCCTAGGGTATTTGTCCTTTTTCTGACTGGTTTATTGCACTTAGCATATTATTCTCTAAGTCCATCCACACTGTCACAGAATGTAAGATTTCCTTCTTTTTTTCCACAGCCGAGTAGTGTTCCATTGCTTAAATGTACCACAGCTTTTTTAATCCACTCATCTACTTGGGCTGCTTCCAAATTTTGTCTATTGTACATAACGCTGCAACAGACATAGGGTTGTTGACCATCAGGGAGCTGTGAATTTAAGACCACAATGTGATATCGTCTCACACCTGTCAGAACAGCTCTCATCAATGCACCAACACACGAGTGTCGATGAGGATGTGGAGAAAAGGGAACCCTTGTGCACTATTGGTGGGAATGCAGATTGGTGCAGCCACTGTGGAAAGCAGTGTGGTGCTACCTCAAAAAAAGTTAAAGAGGAAAGAACATTTTCAAGTCCCTTGACTCTAGCTTCCCCAGCCTTCCGAGCTCAAGAGTGAGAAAACCATCACGTTCTGGAGTGATTTCCCAGACTTCTTGACCGGAGCCTCAGGAGAGGATGCCCAGGCCTCGTTCGGGTGCTGAAGCTACTGCTCAGGGAACCCACGCACAAGAAGGAAGTAATGAACTTGAGTGTGTAATAAATTCTTGCCTTTCTCCCGGCACAGAGATCCTACTTGCCCCTGAAATGGGCTGTCATCAAAGTGTTATGTGATTATGCATAAATGAATTTTCTAAGACCCAGGGGAGAGTTTCCTAGCTTTCAAATTCTTAGACTGGCACTATCCAAAAATAGGTTAATAACTACTCTTAATTTTTTTACATTTTTACTGCTTCCATAAAAGGCTGTCTCTTCTCATTCTTGCCTACAGGTGCCAGTACTTCACTCATATCCATGACACCAATGGTAAAGACGGGACCAAAAAAGGATGGAGGGTCATTCTAATGAGGTGACTGTCACTCAAGGCACATCGGCGAGAACCAGACTTCCTCCGAGTGCTGTCAGCCTCGAGGCGACCGGGGAGAGCTCACCCGCACACACGTGCCGACAGCCAGGCGCAATTCTCCATTTAGCTCAGCATCGTGACTTCTGGGCATCAGAGGGCAGCCTGCATTTCCAGACAGGCCTTCGACTAACCAGTGGGTCCCCGACCTGGTCAGAGGGCCAGGCTCCCCCTACGTCGGGTACTGTCACCCACAGTTAGCAAACTCTCCGTCTCCTTCTGTGGCATCAGCCCACTTCCTTCCTCACTGGTCGCAAGACTAGAAGAGGTCTCTCCCGGGCAAGTCTTCTCCAGGCAAAACCCTCCTACCCCTTTTGTTGCTTGACCCATTCCTCCCTGACCCTATGGAGGGCCCGGCAAATTCTATTCTAGAGCCGCGTGAGGACCCACGACACTCTCTTCTGTCAGAAGGACATTGTTTTAAAGGACAAACCAATAAGATGTCCCTGTACAACCATTTCATGTGCATTTATTTATAAACCAGATGAAATACTTTTTTCCTCACTTCCTTCCTCTGTTATTTGAACCCAAGTGGACTGTAGGAGACATCAGGTCCTGGCACAGAGTATAAGAAATCACATTTTTAAAAAAGTAGCAGAGACGAAGCCTCCGAATTGGTAGACAGAGACGCTGGAAGAGGTTCCTAGGCGGGGGTGGAAGCCCCCCGTTCAGCCCCCACCCTCTGAACCCACACTGAAGACAATGCCTCCCCCTCTAGGTTCGGAAGGATTATAGTTCCTCCGGAATCCTATGCGGTGCCTGAGTTCTGTATGGCCACATATAATTTTAAGTTTGTAGCTAGAAGGGTCCCTAAAGGCGAAGAGTTTCTCCGTCCACACATTACCCCTCCACTGCCTGTTTACAACACCGCTGTCTTATTCTTCTTGCTTCTACCCAACAAAATTGAAAATTTCATCACCAGTGTCAGGAAATTAACCCCCAGGGAGCAGAGCAATTGCTCAGAGCATCCCTTCCCCTGGCAAAGAGCCAATCCTTGCATACAATAACTTTGCAAACCTCTCTGGTTTTCAGAGGTTTAAAAGGATGCAAAACAGAGTCATTTCAAAGCATGGTTTCTGACAGCTAAAATTTGTCTGAATGCACAACTCATCCTTGCAATTATTTTTTTTTAAAAAGGAGAGACAACATATTTCAATTCGGAGACTGGTTTCATGCAAAGAGAAAGGCACACTACCTAGCTCAGTTGCACGCTTCCCGAGCCAAGAACAGCAGCGCACGCCAGACAGACACTTCCTCCTGCAGCTGGGGGTCTGAGGAGTGTTTGACAGACCACCGTAATAGCATCTCTCTTCACAAAGCAAACACCAGCCACACAGTGGAGCAGCTCACAGCTCAGCTCTGTGCCTCCCTCTTTCTCTCCCTTCCCAGCAGTGACTCTTATTAATTTAGTTTTAAAGCATCTTCTTTCGAAATGGTCCCCAGGGAGATAAAGCGGAACTCTGCGCCTCACACTAATCGTAACAAGACAGACCAGTGTCCGAGTATAATACACAGTCAACTACAAATGCGATCACAGCCAAGCAATGCATGCAGCCTTTGCAGCCCGCAGGCTCACACATCACAGGAACCCTAGAATGCCTGTTCTTCCATGGGCGTGTTCCGATTCACAGCTTTCTCGGCAGACAATAGGACAAAGCTGCATTTGAGCTCAGCCTGCTAATACCAGCGGACAGATGTGGAAGATAGAGGTTTACTCACCAAGCTCACATAACTGCATCTTTCCCAACTACAAATACTGCTTCTAAGCCGCCGCTGCCGCTGCCACCACCGAATGACTTAGAGCCGTCCCCCCGAAGAACAATGTGCGGGAACACCAGATGGTTCCTGAGTAAGCTTGTTCACGAGACAGGTTTCCAGTTGAGCCATGTGAATGGAGACTCGCCGCACACCTTTGAATGGCATACACTTCAAGTCCAGGAGAATGAGCATGGAGCTTTGCTTATGTTTATGGAGCTGGAGCCCAGGGGTGCTCCGATTGGCAGGAATCGAGGAAAGATCGGCCAATCAAAAGGAGCCTCCATTTCAGGGAAACTCCTGCTCATTTATTTAGCATCTTCAGGGATCATCCGCTTTTCTAGGAAGAGCTTTTTTCTCTATAGTATTCGCAAGAGAAAAATATAACTTCATTTCAATGTTAGTGCCTAATGTCCTTCATCAATAAACTTATAGCTCCTCTTCTTGGCATGTCCCAATACCCTCACTTCCCTTCGTAAAGAACTAAAAGGAGAAAAGAGAGAAAGAAGAAGAAACAGAAAGCTGGTGATGGGCTGGCGAGAGTTCATATTCATCAGCCTCCACCTTGTTGGGAGAAAGGAGGGGAGAGCGCCCGGGCTCGATAATTACTGATTCTGTTGCCATGGAAACAGACTGGCTGCAGCGAGTTGGAATCGTGTAGAGCATCTGCTGCCAGACCCATAATCAACTGCAATCTCCTCTCTCCCCCTCTCCTCACTTTTGTCTGATTGTGAGTTTGCTCTCTCCCTCCTTCTCTTCGCGTGCACTTTCTGTTCTTATCGTGTAACCGCCTCCCTGGGTACACACGGCACATGCACACCAGGCGTGCTCACGTGCCCAGAAACTCATGCACGCTAGAGTGCCTCCCAGCAGGGTGCCTGGGAGGATCCACACTCTGATGACTCCTTCCCGGGATGAAAACAAACAGTCCTTCCCGTGCCTCCACTCCTTGTGAAAACTTATTGTAGGTTCACCTAAAAATGCCTGGGGCATCTTTTAAAATATTTGTCACCTAATGGCATGGAAAGTCCCCCAATAAAAGTTTGCAATGGCATTTCTGAGAAGGCATGGTGGCCACGGTTCCTAGCAAATCTTTGGAATGAAGGAATTGCCCCGGGGAAGTTTGTGGGAGATTTTTAAGCATCATCCTTAGGCTCAGCTTCTTCTCTGCATTAGCATCTGTCCAAGGCCTCCCTGGGGGCTTCCCTGGGTTTCCTCAGACTCCTCCCCTGCTTGCTCCAAATTCTCCTGGTCACCTGTGCAGAGTTAATGTCACCCACTCTGGATGCACTGCTATCTTTCTCTTTAACAGCAGGGGGCACCACTGAGTAACAAATGGCTGCCTGGCCTGGCGGGACCCAGGCAGAGATCAGAGGATGGTCAAGGCACAGGTGGGTGTCTGCAGGAAGCCCTCAGTCCTACAGAGATCGACTGAGAATGCTAAGTGGCAAAGAGGGCTATGACTCTGGCTTCCATTAGAAAGGAAAAAATTATTCTTTGCCCGATCGTCACGAACCTTCATTTTCCTAAAGGTCTCTCTATCAGACCTGCTGCCCACAAACCATTAATGACAGACCAGGCCTGGGGTTAAGAGGAGGGGAGCGATGACCTCCCCTTTGTATGTCTCTGGCTCACAAGCAACAGTAGCCTGGGCCCCTTTATTCCTACAGGACCCTCAGTCCTCACCCCATTGCCGCCCATCTGCAAGTGCTCGGCTTTGGCTCAATGGTCTTGAGGTTGGATTTGCTCTTCCCAGAATCTGAACCTTGGTTTTCCGTTCTGCCTCTTTGTGCCACTGTGAGCTTGGGGAAAAAATTCTCACCCAAGTTCTTCCCTTGGGGCCCCCACATCCAACACTGGCAATCTTTCTCAGCTCTGCCCAGATTGCCTCCACCTGCACGGACCACGGAGACCTCAGCATTTCCCTACTGTCTCTCTGGAACATCTGTAACATGCCCTGTCTTCTCCATTCCAGCACCGGGACCCACACCCCTTTGCCCTGTCACCTTCCCGAGACTTTCCAAATCGCTGCTGATTTTATGCAGAAACATGTCACTTAAACCAGGCCTTCCCTGAACCAAAATTAACCATTGGTTTGTTACTCACAAACACCCAGTGAGAACACTGCGCTAGTGACAACACAAAGTAACACTGCTTTTGTCTTACAGCGGAATGACTCTCGTAGGAGGGGTCTGAAGACACAAGTAATGAAAAGACTTCCTGAGGGGGAGGAAGTGTATCTTGCAAGAAGTGATATTTGAGCTCAGATCTAAGGGTCCAAGTCAGTGAACTGAAGGCAATGAGATTAGTGTCTGAGATGGGAGTGGTAATACGTGCACCAGTATCAGTGGTGGTACGTCCAACAGGACCTGGGCCAGGAGGCGGGCAGCTCTGGGACTTGCAAGAAGCCCATGTGGCTGACCACAGTGAGAACGACCTGACCTGATGAAAAGGCAGCTGTGAGGTGAGCCTGCAGAGGAAGCCGAGGCCAGACCTGCAGGGCCCTAGAGACCACCTTCTCGAGTCTGGCTGTCAAACTACAAACAATGACAGCCACTGAAGTGCTCCACTGACGGCCTCCCACCCCTCCCCCAACACACCAGCACGACCCCGTGTACCCTTCAGTTGATCTTGACAATATACGAACAGGACGTCAGTTTGATGGAAACAATCTATTTCAAGCTCTCCATATTCTCATGGGTCTGATCTAGCTACTGCACACTGAGCAATGAACAGCCCAGTTGCAGTCTAAGCACCTGATCTGTATTAACCAAGTCAACCCTCAGGACCATAACACCTTCTGAGAGGTGTGGTTATTACCCCTATTACACAGAATGAGGGGGCTGAGACACGAAGGGGTTATACCTTGTCCAAGGCCACAAAAATAAACAGGGGCAAAGCTGGGATTTGAACCAAGAAATTCTAGCTCCACTTCCTTGAAGTGCCATCTGCAGGGACCATCTCTATCAGAACTGTTTGCAGTTCTCATCAAAACGCAGATTTCTGGGGCCCCACTGCCTCCCTCTGAAGCCAGAATCTCAGGGAGTGGAGTCAGGAAACGTTTCCCCAAGTTCTGCAGGTCACTCGTATACATACCACATGCACGGAGATTTGTTCATGAAAGAAAAGAAGATGGACCCTAAATTAATCTTTAATGCATAAAATGCAGAAGGGCTTTTTTTTGAGAATGGGGACGTCTCACTACTCCACACCGTTCCCCAAAGACCCGTCTACGGCAGAACAAGGCTGCCCCTTTTGAACGGCCGCCAGTTCTCCAAAAGAGGGGGGACACGGGTTACAATTCACAGCTCAGGAGCTACGCCAGTGAGCAGGCCCATGAGGAAGGGACACGCAGGCCCCCACAGGCCAGGCTCGCCAGGTGGTCGAAGATGCTACCGGACCCGCCCGCAGTGAGATGGGAAGCTCGGCTGTCATCGTGGACACCGTGAACGGTCCTCTGCTTTCTTCAGGTTACTTTTTGCCCCAGGAAATACGTTTTTAAGACAGAATTTCAAAGTACACAGAGAATATATTTTGGCCTTCCGTCTGGTCCACCCACCTCATCTGTTCAGAAGCCGGCAAGCAGGCTCTCTGGTTCACCTAGCTCGTCACAGTTCGAGTTCTGAAGAATAAGCAGCCTCCCCCGCCTTTGCAGAGGGGTCACGTGAGATGAAATTGCTCTAGTCTTCAGAGAGTCTTCCCGGGAGCCTCCCTGTGGAATCTCGTCTAGCAGTGCTGAGACTGAGATCACAGGCTGGGTTACTTGTTAGTCATTACTGAGTATTCCTTCCCAGATGTGCAATGACAAGAGCGTGTCCAAGCTTAGAGAGCTGCCAAGGAAACTCAGAGAGACAGGGGGACCTACATTTTCTTGGCTTGATACCTGAACTACTGTTTGTCAAGCCTCCAAGAGCTGGTCTGAAGCACAAATCTAATGGACTCACCCTCCAGAGGCTCAGAATGTGCTGTCGGGGCTCATCCTCGAGCTTCTGACCACTTTCAGGTTTACCGTGTGCTGTCTGCACAGGAGGAAAAACCCCCGCATCTGAAACTGGGAAAGCTCCAGGAGAAGTCACCTCCCCGGGCGTCTGGACAAAACCACAGGAGACCCCTCCTTCCGCATCATCCCACACTGCAGCCTGTCCTCTCTGCTCTGTGCTGGGCAGGCCCCGCTGTTACCATTCACTCTGCGTTTTCTTGGGTCAGATTCCAGCTAATTCAATTCCACTCCTTTCCGTAAACATGATTTATTAAATGTATTATTACCAAAGCTGAGGTAATTCGTATGCTTTGTAATACTTCTTAAAATAAATTCACAAATTGGAAAAGAATTCTGTTCGGGGACATGTGTTTCTGGATCAGGAAATACAATGACTGTTGCAGAAAGATTCCTAAACTAGCTAAGTTCTCCTTCATCTCCTTATAGGTCCTCACTAAAGTGAACAGCATGTATATTGAGCAACTGAAAGGGGCTGAAGGGGCTTCTATTTACTAGTTACGAAGGGGTAGCACTAATGGCAAATCTTTCCGCGTTCCGAGTCCAGGTTCAAGATCGATCACTTCCACTCCCTGGGCTTGCCTTTCTTTCATCAGGAACCATGTCCCTCGCTGGCATGATGTGATGGTGATGACCCCCCTCGTTCATGACGTGTCTACGGCGAGCCCCGTTTTGGTTTGCTTGTTTCACTCTTAAAAGGAACGTGATTGGCCTCGAGAAAATCCCAAACACATAGGGTGTGTAGTGCAGAAGGCTAACCTCTGGCCACACCTTAGTCTCCTTAAGGCACCCCTATCCCACTCACATGTGCCAATGTGAGCGCGCGCACACACACACACAGGCTTACATCCGCTCGGGTAACAGAAGCAGACAGGCCAGACCATGTGTCCCGAGGGTATGAGGTCAGAGATAGGAACTCTGGCCCAATGGGTAAGAAGTGCGGTCACTATTGACTCAGATCAGTGACCGTATTTCATTTAAGAGGCCCTGGAGAGATATTTTTCAGTCAGTTGGGTTGACCAGTATATAGTTATCTCTGATTTTATTTTTTTACACAGTGCATTTTGAGAACCAGAACACGTGCAAAACCTCAACTTAGTGTGGTCGAGATAACTTTTGCATCTTCTCATCCCCAAGGGGAGATAATTATTATAACATTCTAGAAAGATCCCCATACACAGAGAGCTACTTCCCTTCTCACCCTCATGAAGAGGTGATTGTGAGCAGAACTTACAAAGCCCGTTGTAATGTCACTTTATTTCTAGGTCCCTGGATGCTAAGATCTATGGGACAGAGCCTTGGCGTCAATGGGAGAAGGGGAGAAATCATAGCAAATGCCGATGCAGTAAGTACTGACAGTGCCCGTCTTCCTAAAGGGAGCCTCAGACTCATGGCATTAAGTAGTATGACCTCAGTCACAACCCACTGTGGGGAGACTCAGCATGCAGGACTTGGGAAGCAGCCTAGTACATCATGGCTTCAAAGTCCCCATAAGCAAGGAGTCTGGAGCAGGAGAGATTGTTCTGATAGCATCCTAAGGCTGAGTTACATTTCGAAACTCATATTTATGAGACATTAATATGAAGAAGCTTATCTGGACTTTGCTCTTTTTGTATTTCCCTTAAAATGCCTAAAATACAAGCAAAACCTACAACCACTGAAGTAAAACCAGACCAACAACAAGCAGAGCCACCATCGACAGATCTCCAACCCACACGTTTCTTCTTCCCTCTTCCAGAGCATGACCTCTGGCAGGGGCCAGGGGTCGTCTGCATCCCTAGGGCTGGAGAGTCCAGGAGCGGAAGTCCTTGGGGCATGACCACACGGGACGGGCTGGCCCGAGAAGAACAGGGGGACAGGAGCAAAGCTCAGGGCGATGCATCACCCTCTCCGAGCGCCTGCAAAGGAATCAGTGGTGGAACTCTGAAAGCTTATCACCGTGCCAGCTCGAATTTTCCAAATATACCATGGAAATGCATTCCAGGATGGCAGGCTGATGAGAAGTCGTGCCAAGAGGAAATAGGAAAATGCCAAAACCCTCCGCTCAGCCCTGCCAAGCACGTCCTCTGGCAATATGGTGGCAAAAAGCGACGGGGCCAGTGGTAGGAGCGACAGTCTTATGTGATGAACGCGGGGAACAGTTTCTTCACCACTGAGAAAGGAGAAGCGTCCAGGCTACCGGCACCTTCTTCTTGGTTTTCAGATAAGATGTGTAAGTAAGCCTCTCTGAATTCTGCAACACATATCAACTTCACATGCAAATGATTCTACCTTTCGAGGAAAAAAAGTATGCTCTGGTATTCTTAATCAGAGAACCAACTTCACTTCAGTTGGTAGAGATTAAATCCATTTTATCAAATAATGAACATCGGAGGCCCTTACTTTCTTTTCTCTTTCTGCTCACAGATTCGCAGACAACCTGTGTCCTGGTCTTCTCTTACAGCAGGGACCACATGGTGTCAGCACAGGGTAATGAGGGGGAAGAGTGGAGGGCTTCTGAGCAAGAGGAAACCATGAAATTCAAAAAGGGAAGTAGATACAGTTGACCCAGGTGAGGAGGAAAGTGCTAGAGATTTAGGCAGTCAGTTCCAAAAAGGCCATGTTCTGAGACGTGAGAGGGGACAGGCAAAGCAGAAGTAGTTTGAGGGCTTAGAAGGGGGCCCAAGCGGTCTGTGCACAGCCAGAAGTGTACCCATGGGCGAAGACCCCCACAGGATCAAGCTGGTTACCATGGGGAATTCTAGAGCGTGTCCTGTTTAAAGTTGGCCTCGTGGGAAGCCAGCCACAATGACACTGTGTGCCCAGAGTGCCAATGTCTCTGAGTAACACCCCAGAGCCTCTTCAGGAAAACCAGCTCAGTTGTCCCCACCCCTGGTGGCTCAGGACTGCCACCACAGGGCAGGCTTGTTCTTGATGTCTTCTAACATCATCAGCTTGTAACAGCCAGATCACTCCCCCCTGTTCCCTATTCTTCCTCCAATTAAAGCAGGCTTTGAACTATGGTCATGACCCCTAGGCAAGTGATATTGACAAGTTGTTCCCAACTCTCCTAAAGAAAAAGATGTGCAAACTAATTTGTGCAGCAATTAAATTCACCTCAGATAAAATATAATTTTATTTAATTGCTCTGCACTTGCCTGCATCTTTAAGCCAGTATTTTAAGAAGGAGTTAATTTAATAATATAAATAAAAATTGGCCCCAAAGGGCAATAACCAATTCATTTACATGCAAAAATGCTCCTCCTCCAAGTCATCCCAAGGCCGTCATGAAACCCGAGGTCCCCAAAGCACCACCTACAATGCTCTCAACCTAGTGACAAGACAGCCACGTGCATGGCGAAGCAAATATTTCGAACAACCACACAGGCTCGGCCACACACAAGTACTCTTGCCTATATTTTTGGAAATGTATTGTCTGCTAGAAATATAAGCTGTTCTGCACACACACTGAAAAAATATATTTCACTAAAAAAGTCCAGCTTGGTAGTAAAGAACTGGCCTCCATTCATTCAAGTAATGTTCAGGAGCCTCATGTTTCTTTCAAGTCTTGGGAGCCCAAGAATATGGCCGTACTTACCTAGAAAGCAATAAAGCTCCACTTAGTAAATTTTGTCTTCCTGCATTTGCCCTATTTCCTGTCTTTCCTGTCAAATCTGCTCACTTGTGAGCGTCCATTCATACGTTAAAGCCCTCCTAAGGAAAGTGCTTCCTCTCCGGGATGCCATCCTTTGACTTACTCCCATACAATGTTTGCTACTGCACATGTCCCACTCTTTCCTAATGACCTCTTTCCGGAGGTGTCCCCAGTTATTTGGACGCCTTAGAGTCAGACTGATTAACACCACCCCAGGAATACTGTCTCTAGATGTCTCGGGTACCTTAGCCAAGAATACAAAATCTTCTTGCAAACCATTACACTTCGGGAAGTTACCAAAGCCTGCCGAGCACTTCTCTGTCACTCTACCCGACACCGTGGATGAAGTTAAGAGCTGAAGCTATCTGTGAAAACATCTCGGTGACTCATCTCATTTTCCTCCCATTCCTTCCTCCTCCCACTCAGCAATCCCCGCCCAGCCTCGGAGAGGAGAGCAGGAGCTGGGAAGCACTCTTGAAAGCTCCCCTTCTGAAACCCGTGCTGCAAGCCGTCCAGGTGCTGGGCCAGCGCTGGCTGCCACCTGGCTCACTTCTTCCTAGGCTGTCACATCTGCTCAGAACTTCCTTCCAGCTAATGAGTCTTCCTCCAATGGAGCCTCAGAGGGCTTTTGATCTTAGCACCAATCAACCTCAGGCTGAAGACGCAAGGAGCTGGCTGAGCGAGCACAGCTGGCTCAAACCCACACTTCATTTCAAGGCAGAATGAGCTCACTCCGCCTGAACTTGTAACGTGAGGTGTTGAGGCCCGAGGATTCCCTCTAAAACAGGACCGCAGACCAGACCCTATCTGGCGCTGGCTGACAATTCTGCAACCTCTTATTTTAAACTTAAAAAAAATATGACTGCAAGAACATACATGTTCAGTTGAGAAAAATGTGTAACTTTAAAAATATAATAAAAAAGAAAATGTTGCAATTAATCTCATCATGCAGAAGAAATCATTGTTAAAAACCGTACAAGCTCAAGGTCAAAACCCTCTTAGTCTATAGTTTTTACTTAGATAGGATATGATTTTTGCATCCTGCTCCCTCACAGTTAACATAATATAGAAACTGTTTTCTTATATTCACATACTATTCACAAATGTCATTGTGAATGACTGAAAAATTTAACATAGAAATAAATGGGCCCTCTCATTAATTTATCACATCCTCATTGCTGAACTCTTGGGTTATTTTCCATTTTCTTGCTGCTATAAATAACAATAAAATGAACATCTATATGCAAACCTTTCTTTTTCTTCCCAGAATGAGCATCTGACTCTAAATAGTTGTACTGTAGTGCCTGGCTTTATAAATGAGGTCATTGATTGCTGAATTTCCCAACAGGAACTTTGTCCCCCCAAATTTCTCTAAATTCTACTGAAATGTCAAGGTTTCCTCCAGCGGAGTGGTAGCAAGGGGCCCTTTAATGTCACTGTGGATGACAATTCTTCCTTTCGTTTTTGCAGGAGGCGCTGCAAGTCTGCTGCCCGCTGTAAAGGAGGGACAGGTGGAGGAGAGGTAATGGCTTCACAGATGACAGGATTGGGGTGGGGGGCCCCCAGGCTCAGCTGTAGCCTGGTTTGGGATGCCAGCGTGTCTGTAAGCACCGCAGCCTCTGGCTTCTGTGCAGGTGCACCGACCAGTGTGGAAAATCACTGGCTTTTGTCAGGCAGCAAATATCACCAAAACATAAACCTGAAGGTGTTCTTAAGGCACACATACAAATTCCTTTTCTTTCTCTCCTGGAAATGCCTGAAAGAGTTTTTTTTCCAGGTCCTAAAAGTAATTGTCACTCTGAAGAATCACTCCTACTCCTGTTATATCTTAGCTACAGAACACTCTTCGCTTAGGGACTGAATTAGTTCTGTAGTTTGCAAAGTTTATTCTAGAACATGCCTTTCCCTTTTACAGCATTATCAGCTTACTAAAATAAAGAAACACCACAAGCTTCTCTCTTTATTTTTCCCTGTTGACGACTGGATAAAAATTCAAGGCAGGTAACATCTGTTGAGCACCTATATAGTTCTTTTGTTAAGCATCCTGGGGTTGAAAGGTGAAGTTTTGTCTTTGTTTTCAGGAGTAGAGCCAAGGAAGACACAGTGTAGTTAACACTACGATCTAAGACTATGGTTTCAAAAGGTACCTTCCAGAACTCTGCAGCATTGTTGAGACAGGGTATGTGGAAACGGCTGGAACCGCTGGGGGCTACAGGGACTATCAAGAAGATGGAGAGACCAACCTACAATGGCTTAGAACTGGTAGAGGACCAGCTCGACCCAAATGGTGACTAATTTCATTTCACGGTAATCCCTAGCCTCATTATACTCACTGTAACTCATTAGCATGCTAAGGACATGCCACCACTATCCTAAATAGAAAGCCTATATAAGGACACCACATGGCCAATGAGGCTCTTGCAAGAAATCTCCACCCCATTCCTGGACGAATCCTAAATATCCCTCCCCCTCACTGAATGCCCAACCCCCGATTCAGTCAACCTCAATATAGCAAGCGAATCTTGCCACAGGAGGGCTGCACCGCCTGAGTAGCCCACTCTCTGTCTCACTGCTTCACTGATAAACTCACTTTCCCTTGAACCTCTATGCTGGCTGGCGTTGGGTTTTTTCCTTGCAGGAAGCCAAGAACCCACAGTGGGTCTCAGACCTTTTGGGTTCCTGGACCCCCAGAATGCCAGAATTATTGTCTCAAGGCAGACAAGCGGTGGCTAGAGACATGTCTGAAGGAAGTGACTTCTTTCTAGCCTTAAATTAGAATAACAACTCCTCTCCATTTCCACTCACCTTTAGAAACCATGTCTTCTGTGGCTAAACAGTTTCAGGTATTCAAAATATGTATCAGTGTATGTTAGAGTACATATTTTCTTCTCGAGCTGAATTACGTTTGTAGCTAGCCTTTGACATTTTATTTAAAAAACATCACTAGTAACTGGAACAACGATAATTATTTTATTTCTCCCACTAGTATACATAGAGTATTGTGCATAGACCTGTGTGTGTGTGTGTGCTCACATCTAAAGCCACGGTGACATAAGTGGCCAACAGGGTCCTGTCCTGCAAAGAAGGCAAAAGAGGCAGAGATTTAAGTATGTCCATCCAAGGTCACTCTTAACTTTGTCAAAACCCGTGGCTTCTGTGACAAACGAGGTTCTCAAGTACTGGCAATATAATTTAGGGCTACTTAGGGTCACATCAATGATTTAGTTATATTTTCTGTGAGGGCAGAAGACAGGTCATAATAGATCAATAAATTAATGGGCAGTGAGAAGAGGTGGTAAGCAGAGGCAACTATTTGAGGAAACTTGGCTCAGAGGGGTGGGTAGAGGACAGAGAAGTAGTTATTTATGCGGTTTTTTAAATGCAGGAGATTTGAGTACATTCACACGCCATCGGGAAGACAGTGTCCAAGAAGAGGAGATGGATGATGTTGGGGTTAGAAGAGGTCACGGACTGAGTCCCAGAGCAGATGAGAAGGAAGAGAAGGCAAAGCACAGGGGGGAAAGCCACCTCGGGCGCACTGGGGACAGCTTTGTCTGGAAAGGAAGGGTGACGAGTGCACAGGCAGGAGGACCACCAGGGTCATGGGGTCAGCTAGGGACAGAGCTCCCCTCGTATCAGGCCTGGAGGACCATGGAACCCTTCTTGTCGCTTCCCTCATGGAAGTGGCCCGAGTGCTTCACATATATTAGGATAAACCAATGTAATTTTAAAATCCTGCCATTCCAAAATAGTCAAATGTTGGCCATTTCATATGATCAGTCCAACGTTGGCTCATTTGGCCCCACAACAACTATGTTAAGATCCACATTTCACCAACAAAGAGACTAAGAAGCAGGGCAAGGCCATGAATCTGTCCAAGGTCACCCAGCAGGGAGATCATGGAGTTAGGATTTGAACCCCACTCTGTGGGTCCAGGGTCAAGGCTCTTGACTCGCTGAACTTATCCTTTGAACTTACTCTTTCTTGGTGAACTTCCAGACCCTCCTCCTGATTCCTAAGCTGTGGGAGGGGTTGGAGAGTGGTAAGGTGGGTGGAATGAGGGAGTGGGATGGGGGGTGGGGGCCAAGGTTGAGGATGCGTGAAGGCTTCAGGTGGGCCTCCATTACCTGGGTCCTAAGGTGTTTGATACATGCGAATTAATGAATACAATATCTGGGAAACTGCATCGAAAAACCACTGATACTTTTATTCACAGTCATATTTTTCTGGTAGGTGCACAAGCGGATTTTATCTGTCCCCGAAAATTCAAAAGCAACTCTATATCCCTGGCTGACCCATGTCTGCTCAGCGGAGATTTGGCGCGAATATCCAGGGTGGCCCAGTGCCCTGGCCACAGTGAGACAAGCCAAGCAGCGTTTTTGAACACGCTTCAGGTCAACAGCCTCCTCGTTTTAAATAGACTTTTTATGGCAGTGATTCATTTTATTAGAAACTGCATCTCCGAGGCACAGTTCTTACCCTTTTCCGCTTCTGCTCAAAGAACACACAGTGGCCGGGGAGCTTCTGGACAGAGGGCCATGCCCAGTGATTCACAAAATGGAAATGTGGCCTTACGTGCCAATGACATTTACTTCTGTAGCAGCTCAAGCGACAAAAAGCCACATGCTAGACCCCGTGGATCCAGCCCAGTCATACAAAGGGATATGAGAACAAGAAATAAGGAAAGGGGACCAGAAGGGTTCCAGGGAGTTGACTGTCCCCAGCATTTAAAACACGCAATCGCTGGGGCAAGAATCAAGTCTTTCTACATTGATGACATTCTCAGGGAAAGCAATTTTTTTCCTAATTTAAGAGAACTTTGGGAGATAAAGGTACTGAAACAGATGATTTCTGTGAACCGTGTGAGGTGCCTGCATTTTCTATTGAACACACTGGCTGCACGTGTTCCTTGGGTGTGCCTGGGGAGATGGCGGTCACCTAAATGGGATGGGCTTCTGAAAGGATGTCTGTCCCCCCCACTGGAAAGTCCCTTGGCACCTACTGGGAAAGGATAAGGCCCATTATTGACATTATTTTCCCCACTGGACTGAAAACAGAAAACAAGACTAGTGGGGGACAGAACACCCCTCAAAGGCCAGGGGAGGTGGGTTAAGCAGGCCGAAGAGAGAAACAAGAAATGAGTGAAGGTGAAAAAGTGAACCAGAGGGATTTTTTTTTAACTCAGGACTCCAATCATGCTCCTCGTCAGTTTATTTTGCAACTGCTCAATGTCTTTGCAGCTTTCTGTTCACTTTACATAAAGCCACAGATGGGAAACATAATCACTACTGTCATTTTTATTAAGAAATGAGTGGCAAAATCATTTTGTAACTCCCTCAAAATTTTGACATCTGAAGTAGAGATTTAGAATGAAAGGTCTAAAAGTGTTTCTCAATAAGATCTTTTGGCATTTGGGGCAAGAAAGTTCTTTATTCTACAGAACTGCAGAATACTAAGTACCTATGGTCTCCAGGGACAAAACAATTAACTCAGCTTACTGACCAGGTAGACCGTTTTAAATAATGAGTGAATTAAATATTTAGGGCCATGTATTCATTGGACATTCACCCCAAGTTAATTGGGCAGATACTGCTTAAAAACACATCTGGAGTATATTAATATTTAAAGCTATGGTTTGTGCTTCCAATGATATGTTGACTTCATTTGGAAAGACAGGTTTATAAATAAACTACTCCTATACAGCTAGAAGATACTTTCTGGAAGAAATTCTGAATTCCATGCTGCAGGGGCAGGGGTGCAGAATTTCACGTTGAATGAAAAGAAGATGGTCACCAACTCACTGAGGTCGCATTTGTGCAAAATCCTCAAGTTGAATGCCAGCAGGTACACGGAGGAGTAATTTCTGGTGGAGGGAATGAGGATGAGCAAACGCCGGAGCCATGAAAGCACTACGGCATGCACAGGAAAGGGTGGGCAGGTGAGCCTAGGAAGAGCTTAGGTCAGGTGAGGACAGAAGCACAAAAAGTACATTAGGCAAATTAAAGAGAAATCTGGACATCTTGGTGTAAGACCATGAAACTTTATGAGGCAGGCAGTGGACCCAGATGGACTAAAAAGCAAGGATGATATGATCAGAGCTGTGTTGATGGACATTTGGCAAATGGGAAGGTTTCAAAGCTGGGAGATACATTACTAGCACAGTTGGTGTCTAAGTCAGCTATTGCCACACTAATGCTGTGTAACAAATAATACCAACAGCCCCGAAGTTCTTCTCATACTCTCAGGTCTCTAGGCCAGCTGAGGTGACTGTTCTAAGCTATAATTCTGTGGACAGACTGAGGATGCCTCCTTCTGAGACCTCAGTTGGCAGAAGGAATACCAATACAACTGCTCCTTAATCTTCTGTTCTACCTTAAGGAACACATCCCTTCATAGATGTGCATTTTTCAACTCCCTTTTAACATAATTTACTTGCAATTACAAGGTGAATATTTTCTTTTAAATCAAGGAGGACTTGTACCTCATGAGATTACCTCTAATCATACTCTTCTTAACCATCCAACTCTGATTCCTACCTGCCCTTTACTTAAAATGCCTAAATCTCATTGTGCCTTACTTAAAATGTAGGCGACTTCCTTTGAATTGGCTATATACTCTTAAAACAATTTCTGGGCCATTGTCAAGTCCCTCCTATAACCCAGAACGGAGCAGGGAATTCCATACAGCGCCCCAGCGAGCAGTTAATACAAAGGGAAGAAGTTTCAAAAGTCACCGAAGAGAGTTATGCGGAGCAGTTAACTTAAAGAGTCATCACAACTGCCACGTTCAGGGCGGTCTGCAAGGGAATTGAGGGACTGACACATCCCACTTCTGCCTGGAACCTACCAATCCTTTCCTTCTCACCATTGGCAAGTCTTGATTTAGCACATGTTACACATGCAAAAAAAAAAATGCAGTGATTCTAGAAGGACTTTGGAAATGAGAACTCTAAGCCAGACTTTGCACAAAGAGAAACTCAGAAGATATACCGGTATATTTACTGATATCAGTCTTACTCCAAATTATTCAAGAGTCTAAGCCATCATAAGTATCATTCCTTTTTATAAATGTTCCAGTTTCAGAGAATGTGGAGAAAGCAAAGCACATAAGCAGTGTTTTCAGCCAACGAAACCCAGCAGTTAAGCTTGAAACAGATTTTAAACGTTCAGTCATGTCTTAGGGAAATTACATGAACAGAGTCAACAATATCTAATGCCTTCTGGATTACTCAGGGTCCTCCTGTACTCCCCCCTCGTAATGAGGTACGGCCAGGCTGTTAAAGGCAAACCCAGGAAAGTCCCTGGCAACGGGCCACTGCAAGGTCATCTCAGTGTCCTCACATCAGTCACCTTGACCTTGTACCGCTGAAGCCATTGTGCCGGCACACGAGATGGGCTTTCCACTCAGTGAACCAGCCAGCCAGTGGGAGGAGCTTGTCCCCCTTCCCTAGGAGTGGCTGCTGTCAGCGTGCGCCAGTGGCCTTTTTCCTTTCAAAGCATTTAAAACTGAGACACCTGGTGTTCCGGGCCTGATGGAGCCAAGTAGTTTATCCACCCGACATGGCTCAGGGCTCTGAGCCCGCCCAGCTGTGGGCATTTTCCTGGCCCCATCTCCCGGATGATGAGCCTGAAGCTCACGGCGTTAAGTCCCCTGCACAAGGTCATCCAGCTGGCAGCGGTGCCCTGCGGCTGCGCGTCGGCTAAACCGTGCACTCCTCATTTAGGAACTGGTCGTTCTTGCTTTTAATCCAGCTGCGGCCAACATCTCCTTTTGCAGCCAAACCAAAGTCCAGTGGATTCCCACTCAGAGGGATGGAGAGATCTGTGTCTATAGATATTGGAACAAACTATCTCAGGGAATCAAAGCAGCTCAATTATACTTCAAGATCAAGTGCAAATTCCTGTCAGCTTAGGTTTATCTGTTGAGATCAGCACCTCTCCTTTGTATGGGGCAATTTACAAGGCTACCCTGTGAGGATCTAATCCTCGCAGTGTCTCTAGGACTTAGTGTGTTATTATTATTGTTGTTGTTGTTGCTGCCGCTGCTGCTGCTACCGGTTTACAGATGAGAAAGAACCTGGCAGCTAAAGGACATGCTCAAGGTCACATTGCTGGTGGGGGACCGTAGAGGGATGGCCACCAGACTCTTCTGCTAGCTTTCGGCCTTGGCTCTTTCCTTCCTGCCTTGCATTCTCAACAGGGGGTAGGAGGGAGGAGAGGGTTGTGTCCCCAGGTGGTGAAAGTTGGTTCTTGGAGGTGGAAAATAAAACCCAACCTACTCTTTTATCTACAAAGCACTATATAGATATATACATAAATACGTATATATGTGTATATATGTACACACACACATATTACATAAACAGATAACAATATATCACTAAAATTTGGTGGGAGGGAAACACATCTAAAAAGCTTGTGACAAGAGCAGTAACATGAGTTTGAGAACTCTTGCTCCTCTGCTAAGCGGTCAGACATAAGTCACCTGGGGCTGGCACATTTCCTTTTAGCAGGTGCATGCACTGGACTGGACCGGGAAAGAGACCAACTGAGACAGAAGCTGGCGAAGGCAGTCTCTTTCTCGGTCCCCTTGCTGCCCCTCGGTAGCAGAACTGATGTTGATGAGGACCAGAGCAGACACGCTTTGACTGCTGTCCAGCCCAACACGGCCGGCCCTACGAAAAATGGTGGCAGTCCGTTCAATGAATAGTTTGAAAGCACTCACTTAAACACACGCACGCACGCATGAAGCCGTTCGCTACCTCTCTAACAGAAACACGGGAGGGAAAAAATAAACCTATTCATATGATGCATTTGCTTCTAGAGAAGGTTCAATTTTTTTCGTGCCAAACCTACAGGCCTTTGTGCAACATGACAAGCCTTTTGAATAAATTCCCATAAACAGCCTAGACAGCTGGAAAATGGATAACCCCACCGTATGACATTAGGGCCCTTTAACCGACTTCTCCTCTCCTTAAATATTAATGTTTCAATTACAACCTACACCTACTTTATTAGCCACACCGGCCTCGGTACTGATCAATACCAGCAGCACTAGATGGAATTCTAATGAAGAGAAACAACGCGGCATGCTCCCCAGCTTCCCCTGCATGCAGATGCACAAAGCCCCCTTTCATGACTTGCTCCAAGATATTTTACAGTCACCTGCCTCATGCAAAGGGGACTCATGTTTATTCATGCGGAGGGTTACAGACCACCTTTCATTCCCTGAGCCAGCTCAGCTAACCAACAGCATCTGCCTCACTATCACGTTGAGCTGGCCTAGCCTAGAGAGGGGACTCCTGAATATGTAATTGCCCTCTGAAATACACGCACAGAACGTCAGGAAGCTGGGAGCCGTTTGAGAGCAACTATATTGCTTTTTTTTATTTATGTAGCCGCTGCCTTTAGGTTTCAAATAATCCCTTTTTTACACTAAACCCTAACTTGCTAGATGCGACCAGTTGGTGGGTATTTTCCACGGATAATCTTCCAGGGGGATTTCTTGGCATGCTCGCTCTGTCCTGCCCTCTTAAGTCTTCCTGACCGAGAGTTTCTCCCGCTGACTCCTGGGAGCCTGTAGCCTCGCCGGGGCAGCCGCAGCTTTGTCCAGTGGGCCCAGTTCTCCCCTGGGCCCAGGCTCTCCTATTCAAGGGATGGATTCTTATCTGCAAGCCTGAGAGATCGTAACCTCTATCATGTTGCTCTTTGCTTATTATGCTGCTGGGTAATGTTTTAAAATAGGGCTTTTGTTCTTGAGTGGCTATGTTTCTCAGTCGTGAGTTTCTTCCACTTGGGCCATTTGAAAGCATAGCAACACCACTGGATCTTGATTTTTAATGCCGATTTGAGAGTATCTAAAGTAACACCAATGCTACGAACAAATATCTGGGTGGTCCTTAGAAGGCTCAGCCATCCCTCAGCCACCCTCAGCAGTGAGGTCTGGGCAACTCGGTACCTGCTGGAGAGCGAAGACCCGCCAGCCGTTAGGGACATGAGAGGTGTGTGACCGGCTGATTTCCAAGCTAATTCCCATGGCTTGTCACATCGAAAACTAAGGTGTCTCATAAAGTTGTTTAGAGGAAGACACCACCAAAATCCATGAAATTTTCAGCTTCAGTGCTATTTCTGCCATTAAATATTTCTGCCACTAAAATACTTATGAGTTATTTAATTCAGTTAAGAACTTTATTTGTAGTACACAGACAGCTTTCCTTTACACACACACCCCATTTTTTTAACATAATGGCCAAAAAATGTCTTCTTTTAAAAAGTGCAATGAAAAAAACAAATCATAGACACAGACAACAGCGTGGTGATTACCAGGGTAAAAGGGGGTAGGGGAGGTGGAAGAGGGTAAAGGGGGATAAATGGTGATGGGGGGAGACCCGACTGGGTGGAGAACACACAGTAGAAGGTACAGATGATGTGTTATAGAATCATACACCTGAAACCTATATAATTTTATTAAGCAATGCTACGCCAACCAATTCAATGAAAAGTAAAAAAAAAGTGCAATTTACTCATTTTTTAATAGACAGAATTTATCTTATTACATACAAAAAGAACACTTTACCACTGTATGTGACGTTTTACTACTTCAAAGCATTTTCACGTTATTACTTCAACTTAATATCACACCGCCGTAAAAGAGAGTGATGGGATACTGGCATCCACCTTTTAAAACAATTTTTATTTTCAGGCGTACTGCTCCTGAGTAGCAGAACCAGGATTAGAACCTGGGCCTTTCAGACCGATGGACAGACCAACTCACCAACGCACACCATGCGTACCAGCTGGTGATACGTGTTCTGTGTGTCACCTGATGGTGATCCCACCGACACGACTCACCTGCACTGGTCAAGTCCACCTTAACAAAAACCTTCACTGGTAGCTTTGACCCCACCCTAACATTTAACCGGTGTGTGCGGTGCCTGGGCCCGGGGCTAACAGGGCTCCCAATCCCTCCCCCTTGCTGATTCCAACGCAAGACTGAGAAACACTGCCACGCACGGGTATAGATTCTAACGTGTAGATGCCTGTTAGACTTTTTAAGGGGGAGCTGTCAGCAACAGAATCTGCCAGTGAGACACCTGTATCAGAAATACCCACATCACTGCGTCCCCTCTCCTGTCCTGCTAAAAAATGAGGGTGTCGGTGACACAATGACAGGGCCCCACGTGTGCCAAGGTGCCCAGCGGTAGTTCATCTCCTCTCAAATGCCCATAACCATGAATAATGCATGCTCTCAAGTATTAGTAATAAAAGGTGCAAATGCAGAATACAAACCCAATGGCCTGAATCGATGGATTACTCTGCAGAGACTGCTCTACTGAGAAGTTGAAAGAAATTACTTTCAAAGTATAAATATTTTAATCACTCTCTAATTCTACTTCTCTTATATAAATGAAGAAAAAAAACCCATCTGCTGCTTCCCAAGTCCAGAGGAGGAGAAAGACAGCCGCTCTTCAAACCTCAGCTCACACAGCAGCGTCGACTACCCAGTGCACCTGACACCTCCAGACCACGGTCCCATTCAAGGTGGGCTGTCCAAGAGATTCCCATGTCTGCCGGAATCTAGCCTTGTCTGCTGAAAAAATTAAATTTTGGGTTGAGGGCTACCGTGTCTCTAGTGATAAGCTAAAGAAGGCAGACCTCACGTTTCAGGTTGACATTCCAATCTGCCACCCACGCTTCTACTCAAAGTGGCCCGAGCCTGAGACGACATCCAAGAAAGTTCAAGAGAAATTAAGTCTGACGTTGAGCTTCTTTACAGCATTTCTGAATTCAAATTTGGACAATCTTGGGAGACAAGAAAAACGTTAACTTGAACCAGTAACACCAACCCACATTCGTGCCTAAATTCAATCACTTCTGCTTCTGAGTTAATGACAAGGAGAAAAGTGAACTGATTAACATCTCTCTTTTCCAATTTATTATCTGCTAAAACAGAGCAGCGGTTAATAGACTGACAGCAGGGGAAAAAAATCGGAAAGTTATCTTTCACACCGGATTAGTGGCTTTCACACAGGCACATGAAAGAAAAGAGATATAATTATAGCTGTGCTTGAGCGACCATTAGCAGGACTCCGTGACTGGTATTATTCTGGTCTACCAGCAAAAGGGACAACAACAAAAAAAGCTTATCTGCCCATGTTTCATTAATTTCAACTGATACACACACGAACAAATCAATCCACCTACAAATTAAATACACATTACGCCAGGGGGAATACTGGCCCTTCTACTGAGGCCAGGTGCTAATGCCCCGATTCTGTGAACGTGTTACCTTCTCTGGCAAAGGGGAGTTTCGGTTGCAGATAGAATTGAGGCTGCTCATCGGCTGACCTTAAAATGGGGAAGATGAGCCTGGATTGCCCAGGTGGTCCAGGGTAATCCCAGGTGTCCTTCGGAGTGAACACTCAAGGCAGAAGAGGGAGCAGAGACAGGGCGTGGGAACGAAGGAAATGTACATTCTGAGAAAAGGTGGCAGAGAGCCAGAGATCAACAGGAACATCAAGCCGAGCTGGAATTCATGTATTACATCATGTCGCAGGCACAAGCCCATGAGGCCCCCTGGTTGGCTGTGAGATCCGACCCTTAGACTTTTAGAAAGAAGCATGTCCCTAGGACCAGGTCAGCCAACATGGGTCATGAGGCCAACCATACAGTGACAAATTAGAAGAATTAAAGACTGACTTACACCTGGGCCGTCATTATTATTAATAGGGCCTTTATCTCAGGAGAAAGATTTTGCTTATCTTGAGAAGTGTACACGATGCTTCTGCTTCCTCTAAGGTGGTTAACGCTCTTCCCTCCACCCAACATTTGCTCACAGAAAGAAATAAGAAGTTCATACTCTTGTAAAAAACCCAAGGACACCTCCATTCAAAGAATCAAATGCTTTCTCTAAACCAAAAAATGTTCCATATGCACTTACTCAACTCTCCAAAAGAGATCTTGTGGTTTAACAACAAGCCTTTCTGACACGGCCAAGGGCGAACTGTCTCAACACACCCACAGTCCACCAAGAAACCAAGTGACCTGGACCGAACAGGCTCCCTGATCTTTCTCCCCGCGGCAGCCCCTGCACAGGTGGGAGGGCGGCATTATCCCCAGTCGATCTTGCAATGGCAGGGCATCCCAGAGCCACGTCATTACAGGAAAAGCTCATCTGGGCACTGTTCTCCACAAAAGGAACGGAATGAAATTGCTCCAAGCTTATTCCCAGAGACAGCAGAGCACCACCCACCCAGACGTGGGTCTGTCTTTCTTTCTCCTCTCTCAAGGCAGACTAAAACCACAGTCCTCCCCATTCTCCCAACTCACGGCTGCCCTCCCTGCACCACTAAGGGGCCACGCGAAGAGGAGGCACCCTGGAAGGCAGGACGCTGCCTCTGCCCCAGTCACCTCACCTTGTTGAAGTCTTCAGAAGTCGCCCTCATCTCCTTCCATGTCTTGTTCAGGAGCTGGATACAGATGCAGAAGAACTCCTCGAAGGATCTGTCGTGGGTGAAGAACATCGGGTGGAAGTCGTTGCAGGTCTCACTGGCTGGAGGAGAGAGGAGGGAAATACGGGGGGATGTCTGAGAAGTGAGACCGGAAGAGCAGCGGTGGGGGCGCTCCAAGGAGAGATGGCGGGACTGTGCAGCTTCGAAGTTTAAGGTCAGGTGGTCGGACCTGCCCTGAGGCACAAACTCTAATGGAAGGAAGTCAGCTGCTAAGCCACGCCATGACGGGAGCCCAAGGCAGGCTGTTCCAGGATCCCTGGTGTTGAGTACGCGCCTATATCCGCCTTCCTCACCTTGTAAAGACTACGGCAACCACCCCTCTCGGGCACAGCTCCTCCTTCACCCTTAATTTCCCCTTTCCCAACGGGACAACTGGCAGAGGATGAGCTTTCCTGAATACATAATTAATTGCAACTTTGAAAATAGTATCCTTGATTATTTCTCCAGGGGGCTCTTTTTCCTCTTAGGCAGTGAGCAGGGGACATTTGAGACTGTTAACCATCTGGTGCCATTAACCATTGCTTTGTATTCCCAGACACCGGTGGCTGGAGGCTAAAGTGATATAAATAGCTCGCAAGGTCACCACTGGTCCGATCCTGGGCCACAGCGGGAGGTCAGCCAGCTGGCCGGTGAGCCCCATACAGCAGAGCTTCCTGGGTCAGACCTCGTGCTCCGAGTTCTGGCTGCTGCCACTGCTCCCCCTTCCCTGACCAGCACCCCAGCCCCAGCCTTCTTCTCAGCTTCCCGTCAAGGTTACATTCTCGGAGCCCTTTCACGTGAAGCACGTTTGATCTTACTGTGCCTCTTACTGCTTATGTCTGATGGATGAGGACACTGGGGCCGGAGGAATGAGGCTTTGTGACTCCCCTACACAGGACCCTAAGTGGGTTTTTCTAATTTTTTATCCTCACCTGAGGAAAATTTTTTCCTTTTAGAGAGAGAGAAAGAGGGAGAGAGAGGGAGAGAGAAACATCAACTGGTTGCCTTTTGGTTGCCTTCTTGTACACGCCTCCACTGGGGATCAAACCTGCAAACTGGGTATGTGCTCTGACTGGGAATCGAACCTGCAACCTTTTGGTTTACTTGATGACACTCCAACCAACTGAGCCACACAGGCCAGGGCCCTGAGTGTTTTTTTTTTTAAATATAAACTCTTAAGTACAGTAAAAGAATTCCTAAAAGACCAATTAGTCTTAGTCTTCAAGGCTCCAAATGGTGGAATTTCAAGCACTAGAAACCCTGGAGAGGCGGAGAGCAGGAGGGGGTTACAGCAGAGATGTCTGTACTGGGGGGAGCCCTGCTGTGGCTGTGTGGTGGAACCTCAAGTCCACCCAGAAGCCTCTTGTGCAAGTGGAGGAGCCCGGACCACACCTAGCAGGACACGCTCTGCCCTGGCAGGACCACAGCTGCTGCATGCCGACCTCTTCTGTCCCCATGCTCTAGGAATACAGCAAACGCCTGACCTCTGAAACGGTTCACAATGACCACAGAGTGCTCTGTGTTTGGACAGCTCACCCCCTCGCAGGGGTAGAACCCCAGATGAAAATAGGTGAAATCTTCCAGACAAGGGAAGGACACAGGCTAGCAGCCACGTGAGTGAGTCGTGGAGGAAGAGTTAGGGCCTGGGGTCCCAAGACTTGGGTTCAGGTCCAGGCCACGGCAAGCAGAAGCAAGTCATTTCCCCTTTCTGAGCCCGGATTTTCTTAAGTAAACAAACATACAAAAACTAGAAATGAATCTCCTCTGCCTTCTCCAAAGGCCTCAGAGAGGATCAAACGGCATGATTCTTGGAAAAGTGCTTTGAGTGCATAATAGCTGATGCAGATACGGAGAAAGGTAGGTGGTGGAGGATAAGGCATCTTGTGCCTGCACATCGTTTCCAGGAACACTGGCTGTTCTTTGATTTCCCCCAATTCCTAGTCCAGCCTGTTCACGTCTCAGAAACTAGAGGCGAGAACACGTAAGTCACCCAACACCCAGCCTGCGTGACCAGCAAAGAAATGATAAGAGCAGAAAAGGTCTGACCTGAGGCGTGAAGCTGTTCCAGGAATAGGGAGCACGCACACACACAGGCAGACAGTGTGTTTGCTGCCCTGGGAGATCCCCCCTTCCTAAACACTGAAGCTGAGGCCATTTCCAAGTCTACAGAAGCACTTTTGCCATCTAGGAACCCCTTATTAATCACATCATCACACTCTCTGTTCCTGGCCCAGTGTGAGGATACGTGTACTTCGTGTCCTAGTTAAAGTTTCTGTGGGATTGCTGGAGCTGAGACAATCAGGCAAATGGAAACCTATAAGCCCTGCTCGTGCTTGGGTGAGAGGGAGGGAGGCAGTATCTCTAACAACTGGGTCGATGTGTTGGGTGTTATAATGCACCAGGGGCTCTACCAGCATTATTCTCCCGACAACCCTGGAGGCAGGCATCATGGGTATCTCCACTTTCCATAGGAAGAAGGTGAATCAGGGAGGAGTTAACCCTTCTATGATGAGGGTTTTTTTTCAGGGGGCCCTAAATGAGCATTTGAGACCCACAGTTTGGTCAACCCAGCAGAAGGCTTCCTGCCTTAGTTGACATAGAGTTCAGGGCATTTCCTTGTGATGGCCACTTCAAAAATTAGTGTCTTCCCCCAGGCTCCGTGATCTTGCACTCCTCCCCACAAAACCAGGCTCCTGACCTGCATCCCAACGGCGCTCACAGCAAGTGCACAGGCAGTACATGGCAACGGGCAACCCCTGGCCATGTGACGGGGGCTACAATGGCCACACCCCACTGCCACCAGCCACATGTCATGGCCTGCATCACCCATTTCTCTTTTTAAAAAATAAGAACTAGAAGAGTTAGAAAGATCAGGTGACTCGTGCCAGGCCCTGTGCCTTCCAAGTGGCAGAGCTGGAATACAGACTCGGTCAGCTTGGCCCCAAAGCCCCTTGCTGCTCTGTTGCATTCACTCCTTCATTCTGTTCCCTGGCCAAGCCTACCTCCTCTGCACCCCCTGCTCCCCACACGTCTGCAAGAACTGCTTTTCCATCCATAGATGATATTTACAAAATAAAATCTTACAAACGGTACAGCTTTAACTGTTCAGAGTTAGGGCATATTTAAAAGCTGGGATTCCTCTGTTTTCTCCCCCTGGTTGTGATCCGAGTGAAGTTAGAGTTGGATCGCCAGGGTCACACCCTCTTCTGGATCCTTCTTCACCTTTCCCTGGCTCGGGTCAAGCTACTCCCTTGACGACTCTCCTGAGTATCCAAGAAATAGTCTCCCTGGTTCTACCTTCTGCTGGACCAACTCTTTTACCTTCCTCAAGATTTCTCAGCTTCTCGACACCCCAACTTTCTCCCAGCTAGTCAGTCACTGGGGAGGAATACCACTGGATGCGTTTATTCGACTTACTTCAAGAAACGAGCAGATTGGTCTTCTTGTTCATAGAACTCTGATTTTGTTCAGTGTAACAATGTGCCCGCCCAAAAACTACATTTCCCAGCCTCTTGTAACTAAGAGTGGTCATGATGACAACCTCTGCCAGCAACAGATAAATGGAAATTGCTGGGTAGAGTTCCCAGGAATGACCTTTAAAAGGGGCGAAGACTTCAATGGCTTGTCACTTTTGCCTCTGCCTCCACACACCAACTTTTTCATGGTTGGAACATGGGAGTGAAGGCTGGAGCTCCTGCAGCTATTTTGTCAGAATGAAAATGAGGACTACAGCTTAGAGAGTTAAAGCAGCTCCTGATGACACTATTGAGTCACCATGCCAACCTTGAATTGCTCTCCTAAAGAATTCATTGGAAACAATTTAAGTTACTGTTTTCAAGTTTTCTGTCACTCTTATACATATGAAATTACTGACATGGAAACAAACTCACGGAAGCACACAGACATTAGCATAAGAGAGCACATGTCCGAGAATATCGGATGCCCTAGAAGAAATAGAAATGAGGAGGTAGGATAATATAATGGTTATAGTCAGCTAGATCCACATTCGAAGACCAAATTTGGTGCATCCTAGCATGCTTTGTAACCTTAGACAGTTAAACTTTCTGAATCTGTTTCCTCATCTGTAAAATATAGGACCATATCAGGTGGGGGTATCAAACTCATTTTCACCAGGGGCCACATCAGCTTCACCGTTGCCTTCAAAGGACCGAAATGTAACTAATACTTTTAGGGCTGTATAAATGTAACTACTCCTTAACTGTTAAGGAGCTGAAATTACATTTGGCCCTTTGAAGGCAACTGCGAGGCTGGTGTGGCCCCCGGTGAAAATGAGTTTGACACCCCTGATATAAGGTTTGCACAAGCATCAAATTAGATTATGTACATAAAAGGTGTGGTGAGGTGCTTACACATAGTATAGGCCTGGTAAACAGTGGCTATTAGGTGTTATTTTTATCATCCTTATCAGCACACTTTATAGCTTCTTACAGACTTTAACAGGTCTAGGAGCTAAGGGGGGAAAGAAAAATCTGGCAGATAATCTTTGGGGTCTCATGATGTGAAGGAGGTGGGACTCAAGCAATCATTCCTACTTTTTGGTAAATCAGAGGTATAATTAACCATAACATTATATTAGTTTCAGGTGCACAACATAAGGATTCATTATTTGTATATATTGCAAAATGATCACCACCACAAGTCTAGTTAATGCCTAGCACACACATCGTTACAAACTGCGGTTGGTGTGGACTCTGAATGCTCACAAACAACGTCCCTGTCTCATGGGAGAGAAACTAAGGGAGAGTGAAGCTCAGTGGCTTCCAGAGACAGAGCCAGGACTCCCGGCCCGCCCTCTGTCCCCGGAACCAGTGCCTTCTACCCCCAAATGGCAGGGCTGGCTTTCCATCATCCTAAATGTTTTTAGAAGACTCATCCCTGCAGTGAGGAGTGGACAAACAACAAATCAAAAACAACCTCGCCTTGACATGGTACACAGGAACAATGACGAGATCCTGGTGTGTTGGGGGATTTATGGCTCCTGGTGTTAAGAATGCCCCTGTATTAGAGGCAAGGATAGGTACTAAATATTAATATGATTTTCCTCCAAAATGTTCAAATTGCACATTTTCAGGAGGGAGGGTCATCAAGCAAGAAGGACCTGTCGGTATGAGCTGGTCTGTCTTTCTCTCTCCTTTGCAGGTAACAGCAATAAGAAAGACAAATAGCAGAAAGGGGGCAAAGACCCTGGTAGGCAGACTGTCAGGTTCAAGTCCTGGTTCCCTCACCTACTGCTGAGTCACCTGAGCAAGTCATTTCATCTGCCAGCACTTCAGTCTTTTCATCCATGAACTGGGGACAAGAGGATGCACTTTATCAGGTAGCTGTGATGATGCAGGGGGAACAGTGACTGCAGAAGCAAGCTCGATGCACTTGTGCGCCCATGGTTTATGATGCGGAGTGCACACCCAGTGGAGCTTGGCCCAGGCCATGCCACTGATAAATGTGGACACGCGGCAGCCTAGTGGGAAGGCCTCGGCTTGAGAATAGGGTCCTTGGTTCACAGGTTTAAACAAACAAACAAACAGGGGGCGAGGCTTACTATTGCTTTTAAAAAACATTTACTGAGACAAAAGCATTAAATTAGTAGGCAATGATGTTGCAAATAAAATTCAGTGAGAAATTTTCAATGAGACAAAAATAGTAAGACTTTTAAAAAATGGAATTGTTAATTCCATTCACACTATTTTTAACACAATGAGATTCTACTTTATAAAAATCAACTTAATGGTCTTTCAGGTCTACAATATATAGGCACTGATTCTCAGAGGTGAGGGTAAAAATTGTTCATATTAATTTAATGACATCTAACTCATTACTGACTAGGTGGGCTTTGTAAGTAGCTATAATCCATGCACATATGTCATAAAAATAAAAAAAATAAGGAGTTTGTACACTTAGGTAGCAAACTGCCTTTCAACATAGATTTCTTCCTATTTTCCACTGGACATGGCAAGTTCAGGCAGGCATCCTTCCTGGAGCCTCAGAGAACAAATGGGGGCTTCCGCACTGGATAGAGAACAGGTCCCAGGACTGCCCCTGACCTTAAGAAGGTCATCTCCGCCCCCCAGGTCCCAAGGTTCTTACCTGTAATTGAGATGGACTGCTCGGGCTCCTGCTAGGCCTAACATTCTAAGACTATACACGTGTATACACACACATGTACACACTCATAACACGCACACACGCACACTCCACATCATGCACTATCTCCTCCCTAGTGTGCATTGATAATATTGTAATAGGACTTGGAGACTGCACCTGCCCTAAACTTTATTTCCTAAAGTATTGTTTCCATGAATGACAGGCTGGCTCTGCATTTCATTTAGGGTGTTAAGCTATCCAAGTGACATAGGATAGGCTTGGAAGGTGTTTGATGCCCTAGTATTTACTCTTCCTTTCATAAAATTGTTAGTTGCTTTTACACCCTTTCAACCTATTAATATCACCAAAGGCAGACCATCACATAATACAATTGCTTCAGTAAAGACAGAATGACAGGGGAATGCACGTTATGTCTGCTCCAGATCCCAAAAAGCCCCGCTCCAAGCTTCCCATGACCTTTGTTATGCTAAGTGACACTGGACACCCATTTCAGAGCAACTAGAGGGTCACATATTTGGGAGGCACCAGGCAAATTCTGAGTATTTTTACGGAAAGAGGGATAAGCACTGGCCTGACACAAAGGGCATTTTGTTTCAAAATTCTGAGCTGTAGGATGAGGGGGATGAATTATACACCCACGAAAGCATTGGACACACGAGAACTACCAGAGTGACGGTAAAGATGTATTCGTTATCCACAGCACAGAAACTCAAATTAGAGCTGTTTGCAGCTCTAGGGTAAGTCTGGGTGAATGTAGTTATGAATTCTCAGATGCAAATGTATATTTATACCTTTGCAGAAAATCTTACCCTGTGGCCTTGGCGTTCTCTATTTTTAGATGTGGTATTCTTTAATGGCTTGGTTTCAGAGTTTTGGTACTGCGTGGGGAGATGTTAAAAGTTCAGACCTTTTGTAGGTGGGAGAGACGGAAAGAGGGGAGTGAGGGCAAAGAACTTGAAGTTTCCTCACTGCTGCCGAGTCCCACCAATACAGAAGCTCCCGCCCCTTCTATTTCAGGGCTGGGGATCAGAGGCTAGGAACCCGCTCTGCTCTTCCCAGTTGCTGAAACCTGGTTTAACAGAACTGCAAATTCTTTCCTATCCTCTATCATACCTAAAAATAGTATGGAATTGACACTGAAGAGACACATAGTAGCTAATTCAATGCTTCCTTTGTTCACCTTCCCTATGGGTCTTTTAAAAAGGACATCCAGAGAAGAAAAAAGTACTGATTAGCACTAGGACTGAAAAATCAGACTCTAGCACAAAAGACAGCCAATTCAGCAGTAAGGACCGGGGACCCCATCCCGGGCGTGCAATGTATGTTAATAAAAGAGTAGAGGTTCTGGAGATAGGTTGGCCTGGGTGCAAATCCTGGCGTCCCTAGTTAATAGCAATGTGACCTGGATCACATTACACTTCCTCTGAACCTCAATTTCCTCATTAAAAAAAAAAAAGACAATGCCTTATATCTCATCAGTTTGCTGCTAGGATTAAATGCTAAGCAATACATGATTCATACATTAACTGAGATAAAATAAGCAATCAGTAAATGCTAGTTGTTGCTAGTTTTAATAGCAAAATAATGATTGTTGTATTTAGTTTAAATGACAAATCTGGAGGAATTACACTTTCAGATAGAAGGACATTATAAAACTACAGTAACTGAAACATCTTGCTATTGGTCCATGGATGGGAAAATAGAACCATGGGATAGAAAAGGAAATTTAGATATAGGCCTATACCTGCAGTCACTAGATTTATGACAAAGGTAACACAGCAGTGGAAGGGATTTTCAATAACTTGTGCGGGACCAATTATATGTGCATCTGGAAAAAATGAATTATGATTTCCTACCTCACACTTTTTACAAAAATCAACTCCAGGTGGATTACAGATCTTAGTATGAAAGGAAAAACAACAAAGCTTCTATATCATACAGGAGAATCTATTCACGACATTCAGGTGAGCACTGATTTCTTAAATGGGACAAAACAATCATTAACCCCTAAGAAAAAGTATTGATCAAATTATATTAAAATCAATAAGTATTCACTAAAAGACACAATAAGGACAGTGACCTCAGTGTAGAAGAACTCGCATTACCTGACCATGAACTGCTATTGGTGATACACAAATAGCCCTATAACGCAGTAAGAAAAAGAGACAACCCAACAGAAAAATGGGCACAATGTGAATAGGCACTTAACTAAATAGAATGTGTAAGTGGCCAATAGTTACATGTAAAAGTGCTTGGCTTTTTTAGTCACTAGGACAATGCGAATTTAAACAATGATGACATACTTTCAAACTTCCACCAGAATGGCTACAGTAAAAAAAAAAAAAAAAAAGAAAGAAAATATTACGCATTGGTAAGAACATAGAATGAATGACATTCTCATATACTGTTGATGGGAGTGTGAATTGTTTACCCACTTTGAAAAACAGTTTGGTAGTATTTATTTCAGCTAAAATAGTCATGCCTCATAATATAGCAATTCTACACAAAGATATATACCTAACAGAAATGCATATATGTGTGCTGCATAAGAATTGTATGAGAATGTTCACAGCAGCACTATTTGTTAAAAACAAAAACTTGAAACAAGCAAAATGTCCCTCTAAGAGTTATTTGTTAGATAAATAAACTATAGTTCATTCATATAGAAGCATGCTTATCATATACAAAGACATGATTTTTAAAACTATACCACACACAACATCAATGAATTAAAAACATAAAGTTGAATAAAAGGAATCCTATGCAAAAACATACTATAGAATCCTATTGATTTAAAGATCAAAACAGGCAATTTTCATGGAAGAAATTGGGGGGAAGGCAGCCCAATAGGGTCTCAAACCTTTGTGTAATATTCTCTGTTTTGTTCTAGGTGGTAGCTAATTGAATAGTTGTTAGCTGGAGAATCCATTGAGTTGTGTTATGTTCTTAGGATTTGAACACTTAGTGCATTTAAGTTACACCTACATTAAAAGTTAACTTACAAAGTAGAGCATGAACTTTCCAGATGAACAAGAAGGGACAATGACTTCTCAGACAGAGTAAAACTATTTCCCATGATTTAGGTGGGCTTTCTAGGAGCAGGGCTGGGTTTGCCCTGCCAGTTGCCTCTGGAGCCAGGGATTGGCACTGCACGTAGCCTGGGTTACTGGCTGGATACAAAAGCACACCCTGACCCATCTCGGAAGGATCCTAACCCTGACTGGCACCAGCTCCTAACATCAGTCAGAGGTTCCTCTCTACACCTGGACTAGAGTGCAGTTTCATATGTTGGACAGATGACATAGTATGAGTACACGTTTTCTCTTGTGGATGGGGACCCTGGCCTCACTGAGAAGTGCTGCTGCAGCTGATGGAAAAGCCATAGCAGACTTAATTGGTTGTATGAACTCTAAGAAGAGTCACAAGTTTCTCCCTCCCTCCCTCTCTCCCTTCCTCCCTCACTCTTTCCTTCTAACCAAGTGTGTGCATGTCCACCTGTCTGTCTATCTACCCATCCAACCATCCATCCATCAACTCATCCATCCATCCATCCATCCATCCATCCATCCATCCATCCACCCACCAACTCATCCATCCACCCACCAACTCATCCATCCACCCACCCATCCATCCATCCACCCATCCACCCATCAACTCATCCATCCATCAACTCATCCATCCATCAACTCATCCATCCATCCATCCATCCATCCATCCATCCATCCATCCATCCACCTATCCATCCACCCATCAACTCATCCATCCACCCATCCACCCATCCATCCATCCATCCATCCATCCATCCATCATCTGACTGCAAGGTGATTAAGAGCATGACCTCGGAGCCAGTCTACCTGACTATGGATCCTGGCTCTGCTTCTCCTTATCTGATATGACCTTCAGCTCAGGAGCAAGGACAGATAAGTAAAAGATGAGGTTGAAGAAGTAGGCTGGCGTCAGATCTAACTCTTTGTCGACCACACTAGGGGTCTTATTATGATGACAATAACAATAACGCCCAGCTTGGGGAAATGAATTAAGATACAGTGAGGGGATTTCCATAAAACACTTAGCAAAGCATCTGGCATATAATAAGCACTCGATAAATGTGAGTCATAAAACATTGTACGGAATACAAATACGGCATGTAATTCACTCCCCCAATCGTGAATTTAATGTGAGGTTTAGATTGCAGTGAAATCTTATTTACTTTCGCCTCCCTTCGTGAAGGCTCCCGGTTCTCCTGGAAAGTCACTGCGTCCCTATCATCATCTTGTGCGATGTTTCACCAAAAGACAAAATATGCATAAATTCCAATAAATTGAGATTTCTGATAAGAGCGAGCTATGTGACCCCTGGGAGTTTGCTTAGAATTAAAAAATGATCTTGCTGAGAGGCTCTGTCTTCCCTCTTTCCTTTGTCCTCCGACTGAAACAGCCCAAATGTGAAGGCAAATGGAGCCTGGACCCTTGAGATCTTATCTGTGGGCAAAATAATTGTTTCTGGATCCACTTGCGGGTCTACGTGAGGGCTCTTCCTTGGCCCAAAGATGAAAAGAGCAGGAGACAAAATGAATTCTGGGGAAGGAAGTATGAAATGTGGGGCGTGAGTCAGCAATGCAAAGCGAGGAGGGAGGCACGCCTACCTCGCTATATAGAGTTTGCCTACCTCTTGGGGCAGTGTGGCTGCAGGACTGGGGGTGGGGCGTGGGTGCAGTGGAAGACTAGGGAAGGGGAACATTCTGGCTGGGTAGAGAACTGCCCGAGCAAGGAAAAGCAAAGGAGAGAGCATATTCAAGAAGCAATGTTGGTATGCCTCTTGAAACTCCCTTCAGAGAGAAATTATTCTGAGAAGTGGCACATTAAGAGACTGTCACACAGCAAATTTAGCATGGATATAAATAACTGCCTGTCCAATCATGTGAAAATGGGCACTCGGGGGTGATGCTGGGACAGAAGCGGAGCAACGAGCAGCTGGGACGCGCCCAACTGAAGATCCGGCAGAACCATGCCCACCATCCAATGACCATGGCTCGCACTTTGACCTGGCGGCTCAGAGCATTAGCCAGGGCTGGGGAGCTGGCGAAAGGGGCCAAAAAATAAGTAACCTTGAATCTGCTACATGCAAAATTAAGAAAAGAGGACATGCCAAGGCTTGTCTAGTTCTTTCTTGTCCCCTTAAAATCTCAATGATTACCTGTAGCTTTATGCAACCCTCCCTCCTCAGTCTGACTCTCCTCTCCCTCCAACGTTTCTCTGACTCATGACCGAACCCTCATGTCAATCACAGTTTCCGCCTCTTTATCAAGCAAAGCACCCCACCTGAATTTACACGTGTTAAGCTGTTGGGTTTCCCCCTTCACGGTGCCCACAGGTCACCCTCCAAATCCAAAGCCCACCCCTGTGCGCAAGACACTTCCCTCCAGTCTGGCCCGAACGCCTCTTCCTTTGTGCTTCCACGGACTGTGACTTTTCTCCACCTGTCTGGACGCCCCCTCCTGCCATGAGCCTCCAAGCAACAGGAGCCTTGATTTAGCCGTCTCCGTGTTCCGGATGGCTCTCCAGGGCCGGCCTCCCACACACCCACACAGGCACTGCTGGCCTCCCCAGCATCCTCCGCCCGGTGCCTCCAACTTCTCTGTGGTCTCTCTTGTGCCCTGCCTCCCTCGAGGCTTAGGGAACAGGCTACAGGGTGTCCCCCAACTTCGTACGACACCGGTCTCAGCGCACCTGCTGTGACATGGGCACTTGGCTGGGCTGCTCTCATGCTTTAGAATAGTCCAACCTGTCAAGTGAGGTCCTCTGCCTGCTCTCCCCCAATGTTCTGAAACCCGAGTGTAGGTGTTATCTTAGAGAACATGAGGAACATCACAAAGGGAGCAAATTCATTATAGGAATTCAGCAGACAAGTAAATCAAATCTGGTTATGTTCCTCAGATGGAGAGATGCAACCCTCCTCTGCAGACCCATGGCTAGTCCCCCCTCCCTGCCGGGGGCGGGGGTCCGTTCCCCATTCCTCAGTTCACCTCCCCGACCACATGCTCGCTTGGCGCAGGGGTGCCAGTCAGTGCTCGTCCCAGGTCTGGCTTGGACTCCGTCACGCGGAACAGATGGCCGCAAAGATCATGCAACCGTGTTAAGAAAGTGTTCTCCAGGGGCGGAGAGATGAAGGGAGCTACGGAGAGATTAAGGAATCACCCATCAATGATTGTGCTTCGGCCAACGTGGGACTTGAGAGGATGGTGATCTCTATCGCTGAACATAACAAGGAGCTAAATCCTTAACCTCCTGGCCTGTCTGTGGTTCTGTTTGGTCCTCTCACACAGGGTAGTGTGATAAGGAGCGTGGCTCTATCCTCCCTGGGATCAGGCAGGCGGTCTGTGCTGAGGGCCCCTCCGCGTGGGAACAGTGCCAGACCCAGAAGCGGGTCCTCGAGCCTCATGAGGACAATGAGGGGAAAGATCAAGCTTCATACAGGTGCTGGACGGAGACTGTGCCACAAAGAGGGCAACTTTAAGAAGAAGCCGTTTAATATCCAGCCGGTGAATCGCTAGCTGGACACCTTGCAAAGGATGTCATGCACACAGGGCTGACAGAGCTGGGCTCACAGTGCTACCAGCCGGCAGAGCCCAGGTTTATCAGCAGTTTGGGGCCAGAGTCCTCATTTTCCTGCCGATCACCAAACAGCAATTTCATGGGAAGTTTGTGAAGCAGGAACCTAATACTTCCTAGAATGACTGTTTATTGTGATTTAAAAATAAATTCAATTCCATTTCTCACTTGTCTGACCCACCACTTTAATGAAGACTTGATCTTGCAAACTCAGGTGATTTTTGTATACGCTGTTTTATAGTTGGTAACACACCACCGTATTTTCCGATTTATCAATGGCACATGTGTATTCCCACAGAAATGTTACTGTTCTGAGGCCAGGAGAAAAATCAACAATTCACAGACCCTTAATTCCAGGGAAATTTTATTTGTTCACTGGTATAATAGATCCTTATCTTAACAAAGCAGATCAAAAATTCATCTCATTTCATGCAGGACTAATAACCTGAAAGATTAAGAAACTCAGGCAAATCAGACCAATTTATTTTTGGTCACATGATTATATAGTGTTTAACATATACCAGCCACTGCACTAAGTGTTTGATAATTAAATGATCGAATTATCACGAGACAAGTTTGAGTCTCACTTCTAGTTCATGGGTGAGGGAACTGAGGCACAGAGAGGCTCAGTGACTTGCCTGAGGTCACACAGCCAGAGAGAAGCACAGCCAATGTAAGTGTGAGAGGCTGTGCTCTGAGCCAAATATTGCATAACCAGTGCGCTTGGAGGTCTTCCTGCCCCAGAGGCTTCTAACTACACAGCTGATGCTGCCGCCGTCCTACCACAGTGCTGTTGGGTTAAACGCTTGCCTGGAGTTCACAAAACAAGGCCAGCAGGCTCCTCCGTCCCTGGCTGCTCACACCTGTATCCATGACTACCCCAGGTATCTTGTCTTTTACAATCTCTCACAAATACAGCGAGTCCTCACTTATTATTATCGATAGGTTCTGCAACGTTCAGCGAAATGAGGTATAACTAAACCAATTTTACCATAGGCTAATTGATAGAAACGGGAGTTAAGTGTCTGTGACACTTCAGCAACGTTACGACAAAACGATGTTGATTGAAATAATGTCATTCCAGGACGTGCTGTAAGTAGCCAAACTACATCGCTTCCATTCGTTAAAAACAATCCAATGCACTCTTATGGTTTTTCAAAAGAACTAACAAAATTAGGTTTATGCTCTTATTATCGCTTTGATGAGGCTAGTTTTTCATCCTACCTAGTATTTGTGTGCTAATGACATTCCAGTGAATAAAACATTGGTTTCTTGCTCCTGGACCACTGGGTTGGAAGCCTGGGTTGACCCTGTCTTAGAAATGTGTGTTTGTGAGGAATTCAGCCTTAAATTGATGGGTAAAAATATATTTTAACCCTTCATTATCTAGGTTCTTCTTATACTAAATGTCTGTTACTTTTTTCCTCTGGTATCAATGATATATAATGATCACCACCACCCCGAAGTTTCGGTAACATCCTGTGTTTTAAGGGGGTGTTAACCAATCACTGCTTTCCCTCTAGAATTTGCCCTAAACCAAACTCAGCAAACGTTATTTTGGCCTCCGGAGTCTCTGCCGTATTTTTCTCTTTCTTCCTAAATCCTCATCAAGAAGAGATCATTTTAGATAAAAACACATCTTCATGAGACTAAAAATAAGGTGGCTTTCACATCAGGAGGAAGATTCTGACAATATCCTCAGGCCTTCCTTCCACACAAAATGAAAGTTAATGCTCTCAGAAGCTTCCTTCTGCATTCTTTGTGGATGGTTATTTTACTTTACGGTCACTGAATTTCATTCTTGACATTTTGAAACAGTTTTCCCCCTCTTCCCTCACAAATGCACTTAGGAACTTTCACTTTGTAAAAATTCCCAATACTCTAAAAACAGAGGATTTTTCTGTTATTACTACCATTCTTTGACACACTCACACAGGCGCCCGGGGCACCTCCTATGGCCACTGGAATGCACCAGAAGGGACACAGGACGGCACCAGGCTTCCCGGTAAGAAGGCACTCTCGCCACGACCAGCATGGCTCAGCTGGTTGGGTGCCGTCCTGGAGAGCAAAAGGCTGAGGGCTCGGTTCCCATTCAGGGCACACACCTGAGTTCTGGGTTGGTTCCCAAGTCAGGGTATGTGCGGAAACAACCAACTGATGTTTCTCTCTCACATCAGTGTTTCTCTCCCTCTTTCTTCTTCCCTTACAGTCTCTCTAAACATAAATAAAACTCAAATGAAAGAAAAAAGGAAATTCTATCAAGTGTGTATACACCACTGCCACTAGGATTTCAGACGGGAAAATGGTGAGAGCCACTAGCACTGGGTCCGTTCTTCCTCCTGACCTCACCGCTCCTCCCCGTCTCCTTCACACTTTTTTTGCTGCCTAAGGCTCTGTTCTCATCTTCCTTTCTTCTGTCTCACTTTTTCCATGGGAGAACTCACCCAAGTCCTGCTTACAATGGCCAAATGTCTATTCTGAGCACAGCTTTCTCCCCTGAGCTCCAGACAGTGCCCACCTGGATGTCCCTCAGTCACGCCAAACTCAAAGTGACCCAACAGAACTCATCACCTCTCCCTGGACTCACTGGGTGCCCATCCAGCTATCCCGTCCACAGAGTTGCCCGGGTTCACCTTGACCCCTCCCTCAGCGCCCTCACCATCCCGACTGTGCCTCCTCCTCTCCATTCCCTGCCTGGGACAAAAGACTCCGGAATCAGCTCCCACCCTCAGGAGGGACCCCCTTCCCCTCTGCCCTCCACAAGCTGTTTCATTCTATCTCACTAGAGCTGTAGCCAGTCGCAGAAATAGCGATAACAAGAGCGTAACCTAGTTTTATTGGTGGTTTTTCATTGTGAACACAATTAAACCGAAACTCCTTATCAACGCTTCAGTGTGGACCCTTGCTACTCCTGAAGAGCCAATCTTAGGACAAGTTTTGTTTTTTTAACATAAAACTTCCAGAATGCATTTTTGAGAGGAGACAGAGAAAAAATAATAATTTCAACATTTTGAGAACGAAATGGGATGGCTGAAAGATCAACTGAACTGTTTCCCAGACGTCTGGGCTTTAACACAGGCTCTTCCCTCTTCCTTGAACTCCCTCCCCCCCCACCCCCCCCCGATCTCACCCCCTTCTCAGCCCTTCGGAGGTCTGATGCAGTGGTGCCACCACGGCGACAGAATGTTTCTATTTCCATTGTCTACAGGCTGACACTTCCATGTGTCACGGTCTCACCGCCAGCCAATTCCCCAGTGCTCTGTGGGCTGTTGCGGCTCTCTTAGGAGGTCTTAGACCCTGCAGTGTCGGGACTACGCTGTCTTTGCACACTCAGAATGCTTGTGGAACTCGTGCTGAACGGGTCTCTGACTGATGGACTCAAAAACTCTTCACCTCCTTGCAGTGAAATATGGCAGCAACACGGTCTTGCCAGTGCCAGTTAATCACTAAGCATCCCTCCCGCTGGCCAAACAAAACACGGCCCCAGGAGTAGGGTCTGCGGAGGCCACACCCACACATTCTAGAGCCCGGGCTCAAACAGGCACAGGAGCGTGGAGGGCTCACCATGGTACGGCCCAGGAGACTCGCCCTCTTGTGTTTAAAAATACACCCGTTTGACTTCCTTCTGGCTGCTCCTCCTCCTAATTCCCCATGAGTCACCGAAGAAGAAGCTTCCCCATTATGAGCACCCCCCCAGCACACACAGATTGGCTTCCTTTGTATCTTCTGGATGAGTCAGGAAGCATGACTCACTGTTCGCTCCTATGACAAAAAGAACGCACTCTCCTTTCCTTTTCGTTATCAACGTCTTGTGGGCTCCCTTGGCCTTTCGGAAACGTCTCGGGGAGCCGGGGAAGGAAAACGCAGGGGGAAGCTGGAGTGCTGGCATTATTTATTTTTAACAAGCTCCTCTATTTAAAGCACCTTTCATCTGAGCAGCACAGACACTTCAGAGGCCTGACATCTGACGCTCCCAGTGCTCCCGGGAGGCCATCACGGGCTGCTGCTGCTCTCTTTGCTCTGTGGTGGGGACCGGGAGGGCTCGGTGCAGGTACAGACACTGTGCAATGTCTCCCCGGGGGTTGGCACCTCACCTTGGCCTCCCCGAGCTGCTGTTGATAAACCCCTAGGTGGACTTTCCTTCTTGGTTCAATGCTTACATGTTTGGCCGCAGAGAATGATGGTCTCCAGTGTAATCAGTGGCCAAGGAGCAGGCGTGAAGCCCGGTGAGAAGGCAACAAAGGGACTGCAGTCTTCTGTGTGTCACCTGGGGTGCTCGGGGCCCACCAGCGGGGGAAATCTTAGGCTCCATGACAGTTATAAACAACAGTGGTTGGTTCCCCTCGTTGCATTCAAGAACCCTTTTGGAGTGGCTCCCCGGAGAGAAGCTGGCACAGACTCTGCACGGGGGAGCGGCAGCAGAAGGCACAGCGAGGTGCGGGACACAGAGGGAGAACGTGCACGAGTAGGTGCAGGACAAGGGCAGGTGTGTTTTCTCAGAGGCACTGGCACTGGTAGTGGACCCGAGGCTGGGCTGCGTCAAACTCATAGTCCTAAATGTGTTTTTCTTTCAGAACAATTTCCCAGTGGGGCTCACTTCAAACCCCATGTATACTCAGACGCCAAACTCCATAAGCAATGTCTCCTGGAAGCCATTTAAACGTGAGCGAATTTGCTTGCAAGGGCTCCCCCGCGCCTGCACACGGCTCCCTAGAAGCTGGCTCGCAGCGGCTGAGGAATGAGAGCAGGGCCTCGCAGTCCAGCGCACTTGCTTTCCAGGGCGCCCTGGTGCAGGGAATGCTGCCTCCGCTCGAAGAGAAGGCGATAAAAATACTTGCCACCCACTTACCTCACAGGCACATGGCGGGGATGGATCATGCCCAGAGCGCTTTGAATTTGGGAAGAGGAAAGCACTCTGTGAAAGCAAAGCTTTGTTTTTCACGAACGTTGGGTGAAAATGAAGCAAAAACAATTCCTCAGACATGTGTTTAGGGGGGCAAAACCCCACATACACTAGATTATGACTTTGGAGCAAGTCAGCCTTCTACAGTCAAGGCCTGAATGTCCCTTTCCAGGAAGCAGGGACCAAATGACCTAGAGTCTGTGGAAATCTATGGAGAAATGAGGCCAGTGCCATGTCTTTGAGGAAAAGGGTTTCTGATGAGAATACAGAATTTGAAAAAGGAATTGCAAGGCAAACTCTCCCATGATGAGGCATTGGGGACAGAGCACTGGAGGCCAAGATAATCAGAATGGATTGAGTCTTAAAAAGCCAGCAAGAGGGATACGGGCCAGGTCCCCAGTAGGGGGCGTGGGAGAGGTCAACCACACACTGATGGTTCTCTCTCTTTCTCCCTCCCTTCCCCTCTAAAAATAAAGAAACAAAATCTTAATGCAGACAACTGGACTTGAACAACAGTACAAAATTTTTTTAAAAAGCTAGGAAGAGGACACACAGAGGATATGGAGAGAATTGTGCCCAGGGCAGGAAGGGGTAGGCGGGTGGCCCAGGATCCTCAGTGGTGCGGAAAAAGACAACAGCAGACAAAGGAATGGTGTAAGCAGTGAATAGCTCTCCGACTTCGACTGACCGCAGCACTAAGGAGAAGAAAGAAATTAGACTCTTAGAGGGCTTAAGTAACAGTCCACGCTCTGGTACAAAAGAGACATATGTTTTCTGGGTGAATTACTTCATTTCTCACAATCTCACACAGCTGAGAGAATCAAAGGAGAAAAAATGTATAAAAAATACCTTTAAAGATGTTCTGGTTTTATAAAAATGTCAGGGATGAGGATAGCTGAGCTGAGCTGAGCTCAGGGGAGGCTGGAAAATCAGAAGGAAGTCCACAAAGGAGAGAGAGACATTTTGGGCTATATATTTTTTCCCTTCTTTTTAAAATAGATACAAGACATTGGAGTTTGGAAAGATACTTCTGGAAAAGATCCAGTGACCCAGAAGTGATATCACCAGGGGGTTGGACATCCATGACAGGGAAATAGTCAAAACAAATTTTCAACAAATGGAAGGTGGGAGAGTAGATAAAAGAAACAGAGATCTCTTAGAGGGACTAGGGGTGCAGAAACTCGGAGGACAAAGTGGCCGGTGTGAACGGGAAGCCGGGTCCAGGAAGGAAGGCGGTCAAATGGTGAGGAGTAAGGGCTTTGCTTGTGAGAAGTGCCAGTTGGGTCATGAGAGAAGAAAAGCTAGGCTTCTAATAAAATAACAGAATGACAGGTTGAAAGTTTATTTGTGGAATGTTCTGCATCCACTAGTCAACCGCACAGCAAATGAAAAGGCAACTCTCCAATGGAAAGGGAGTAGAGTATGCCATTTCATGTTTTACCGAAAGAAAATTTGCAACGAAGAGGTTTTTCAGGGGAATGGCTTTGCAGCCAACAGCTCCTGTGCGTGAGGCGGGAGACTCACACGTGTTTTTCTGTTACTTTTAATAACCTTTCAAGTTGTTGTTTTTATTCCAGGTTGCTATTTATATTTGTATTTTTTTCCTAATTCAGCTAAAAAAACTGATCAGCTATTCTTCCACTGGGAGCTGGCCAATTCTGTCCCGAACACGGACGGCAGAGGAGGCCGAACAGTAAGTGAGCCGCCACCTGGGAAGACACACGGTTTCCTATGGGGAGGATGCAGCGAGCAGCACTGGGAAGCGGGCCATCAGCTAGCCTGAGCCGACGGGACACAGGCGTGCAGCCCCTGGCGAAGGACCCGATGACAAGACAAGTGAGACCAACTCTGTCCTTGGGAAAATCCAGACGGGGAGAAGGAGGGAGAGACTAGTGGGAAGTAACCATGTGGGACAGAAGCCGCAGAAATCGGTCGTTAGCCTGGATCCCCCACCGACCCCAAACCCAAGTCCTGGAAGGCGGAAGAAGGCAAACTCGGGCCACTTCCCAAGTACGTGAAAATAGATGAGAAAGCAGTCATGGGAGCAACGTTTTAAACCTCTGCTCCTCCCTCTCTCCACCCGTTATGTTCCAAATGTCTCCCTGGTTTTCGTGTAGAAAACAGAAACACTCACTAACTAGCCGGGTCACTTTCAGAGGGTTTTTGTTTGCACGTTCATTTGTTTTTGCTTTAAGATACCTCCATGTTGTGAGTGAATGGATGATGCTGAAATGCACACATGGGTGCGCTCATTCACCTCTGGCTCAGGGTACGGTTAATTTGGGCCCCTCAAGGCGTTCACGTGGAAGAAGAGAACTATAGGAATTATGGGAAAGTCAACCTGCTTGAAAGAAACTGACGGGAGGCTGCAATCAAGAACACAACATGTGTTTCCGGAGGGGACGGTCACGACTGATTTAACACACAATGCTTGGGGGACCTGTCTGCCCTGCCCACTGCCCCCTATTCCCCCAGAAGATAATATTAACTGTCCTACATGGCCTTGTGCTTTTCTTTTTTCTTATTTTTTTTATTCTAGAAGGGGTTTCTTTTCTTTTCTTTTTTTTTGAAACTTTTTTCAATTACAGTTGACCTTCAATATTATATTGGTTTCAGGTGTACAGCAGTGATTAGACATTTACGTAACTTACAAAGTTATCTCCCTGATATTTCCAGTCCCCACCTGGCCCCATACAAAGTAATTACGGTATTATTGACTATATTCCCTATGCTGTACTTTACATCCCCGTGACTATTTGGTAACTGCGCCTTTGTGCTCCTTAATTTCTTCACTGTTCTCAGCCAGTCCTCCAACCCCCCTCCCCTCTGGCAACTACCAGTCTGTTCTCTGTGTCTATGAGTCTGTTTCTGTTTTGTTGTTCACTTGGTTTGATTTTAGGTTCCACATAGAAGGGAAGCCAGGCCCTGGGCTTCATCAGTCAGGGAGCCACACGGAGACGGTCTCAAGGGAAGCAAAAGAAAAGGCTCCTGAGGCATCTGCCCTGGAAGTCCGCCCTGGCTGCCTGCTGTGCCCTGGCTCCTCAGAACAATGTCCCTTATTTTAACAGAACCCTCGTGGAGGCAATGCAGTAGTAAGTCCAGGCTGGTAACCCAAAGGATGCTTGTGATATTTTGGGATGGACTCTCTGGTCTCCCTCAACTCTTACCATTAAAATTGTTACTTCCGCTGGATATTCTAAGCTTCACTGATTTGAATTCTCAACCACAGAGGCCAGAAATGAAAAGGTATGACAAGTTTCTTCCTTGGTTACGTGTTTTTCTTCTAATGTTACTTTTCCAAACTCGGGACACTCCGAGATTCATTTTTATTTTTCTTTAAAGGATTAGAAAAAGCTCTGTGCAAGGCTTAGTGAAGCCAGGGACTGCTGCTATAAATACATTAGTGTGCAAGGACAGTCACATGGGCTCACATAGGCTCACAGAATGGGTAGCTCTTCATGTCACATACTCGTCAACAGGTAAGATGTAGAGATTCTGACATGCCACAGTCTGAGGTACAATGGTTTGTGTTGTTTCAAACTCTGATGTTCCTTCTATGATAAGAGCCACATCCCCTGCTTCCTCCCAGAAGTTTCCTTGGCCCTCTGTCTGGGAGTCATGCAGAAGAGGAAGGTGGGTCCGTTTCTACTCTAGCTGGATTCCCTCCACTCACCCAGAGTCCCTGCTCTGGGTCCAGCCAACGTGGGCAGGCAAGGTAGGTAACAAACTGTGTCTCAGCCCCTTTTTGCCATAAAATCAGAGAGAAGATTCATCACTGTAGTTTTACTTAATACATACCCAGCAATGAGGGGAACTGAAATGCCGTGTCAGGCTATGCTGACTTTCCAAGGTCAAGAAGCACCATCATAAGTAAATCAGAATTTCTAAGAGCACAAAGACTACTCAACATCCTTGACATGGAAGTGGGAAGGCAGACGCACTCCGGTGGTCCCTGTGCCCCCCCCCCACCCGAGGGGAAGGTTCCTCCTCCCACACTGATTCCAACTGATTCTAGTTCGGCTTGTACCTAGTTCTTCTCCCAAACTAGCGGCAATCAACACTTATAACCCACATGATTCACTCGGATAAATGAAGTATCTTGTTTGGCTTATTTTTTGACCTGCATTTATCACCTCTCCATACATGATCAATATACCATTGATTTAAGATAAAATGTAGACTCCAATCTAGAATTATGAAAAACTGAAAAGACTTACAAGTTTCCTTTTACTAAGGAAAGATGTTGCATTATAGCGCTGTCCGGCAGAGCTTTTTATGATAATAGAAAAGTGTGTGTGCATGTAGGTGGGTGTGTGTGTGGGTGTGTGTGTGGCTGTGGCTACTGAGCAACTGGAATGTGGTTGGTAAGATGAAGGAACTGAAGTTTTGAGTTTTATTTATTTCTATTTAATTCAAATGTAAACAGCCACAGGTGGCTCATAGCTAACGCACTGGACAGTATGGTTTTCAAAAGGTGGGTCATTCAATTTAGACATCTACTACCAGAGAGAAACTACTCTCCAAGCCCCAAACTAAAGCCAACTAATAATCTGAGATCATTTTACTTATCAGTACCCCTTTTGGCACAGGTTAAATAGGTGGCTTTGTGAAAGGTGAGAGTAGCTGAGATACTGTGCAAATAGGCACAGTATTTCTTTTCTTTTCCTTTCTTTTTTCTTTTCTTTTTTCTTTTCAAGAGACAGATTTGTTGTTCCACTTACCTACACATTCATTAGTTGGTTTTTGTCTGTGCACTGACTGGAGACCAAACCCACAACCTGGCGTATCAGGATGACACTCTAACCAACTAAGCTACTCAGCCAGGGCTATGCAAGTATCAAGGGTTCTAGAGTATTAGGTCTTCTGATTCTCCACCAACAGATGTGAGCCCACATGGAAAGCATTCAGCATCATTATAACAAAAACATTACCTGATACAGAATAGCAAACCTGTAAACACGAGGGCGCCTGGCTGCTATCAGTCTGTGCCTGATGTGATAGGCAACACTCTGTAAGAGTGGCAATTGTCCCCTCCTCCCCAAGACAGGACTGCTGATAGTGGACCCTGGAAGGAACAGAGCCAGCCACGAACTTGAAGTAATATACGTCTTCACATGATGTCACCACCGGTCAGTGTGTTTCTCTATCAGAGAAGGAGAAGTAGGAGATTATACAGCTCACTGCATCAGCCAAAACATGGTGGGCATAAGAAATAGATGCTGTGCCTCCCTTATATTTACATCTTTAAGACTGTGTATAAGTCTAAAGGTTATTTGGGCACAGGAAGCTGGGAAGGCCAGAGAAAAGCATAGCACGTATAACAGGAAATGTGGACATTCTGCACAGGAAAGTAAATAAGAAAAACCAACTCTAGGTTACTTGTTGCATGACCTTGGTTGTCCCTGTAACATCTTAGGGGGAAGGAACAATGCGAAGATTAATGTTACCATTTGCCATTTTAGAGCCATAAGCCTGAAGACATGAAGGCCTTATTCATCATGGATAGGCTCCAGGCCCTGAAAATATGCAAGGCAAAGTTCAAACACGAAGGTCTTTGTCTGCCTTGAAGATCTACTGTGGAGTTACCATCAGAATAGTAGTGGTCTCCATGTGGCGAAGGAAGTGGCAAAGTGGGGAGAGGGGGGTCCAAAAAGGCTTCTATTTCCGGCTTAGAGAAGACATATACATGTTTATAAGGTTTGAGTGTATCTGTAGATAGACAGACAGAAAGATACATGTTGTTTTATCTTGATCCAATTTCTCCCCTCAAATCCTGAGCTTAAGTGAGGGAGGTATTATTTGAAAAGCACTGCAAAGGAGACAAAAGGAATGAGTTTCTGACATAAGGTTAAAAGAAATACTGGCCAAAGAAGGGAAGGTAAAATATGAATATTGAGCTATGCACAGCAGTGACCTTGGCCACGAGAACACGCAAATTAACACACAGAGCAGCCGCTCACTCTGGTCCCCGTGCTGGACTGAACAGTTGTCGGTCGAGTTGCCCCAAAGTGGTCCCAGGTGTTCCTCATTTTATTTTCTCTCTTGATGAAATACTTGTAGCTAATTACACTTTTGAAAATAAAGTGATTCATGATTCGCGTTTCACAAAATATGTAACTGCTTTCACATCTTCTCGATAGCTCTATTTTGTTCCAGAAGAGAGTTATATGTTCATGGGGACTGTGAGTTTTATATTTTATCTTCCATTTCACTGCAAATGCATACTCAGGGTCAAGTGGTTTTGTAAACGCATCTCCCATTTATTGGGAGAAACGCATCGGAAGTTTCTGTACGGACCCCATTGCTACTGCCAGGCACGGATGCCTCTGAATCACAGGCTGGTTTCTCCCTTCCCCGAGTCTATCAGGAGGAGCCCCATGGCCGAGCCCAAAGCAGGGCTTCTCTGTGGCCATGATGGTGATGTCAAGAGTACGGCCTGCCTACCGCTGGTGGGCCCAGCACGCTGCCATCCCCGGCAATGATGTACGAGAAGATGCAGGTAACACGGGGAGAGGCCAGAGCAAACCTACCACAAGTGATCACAAGTTCAAATCTGAACTCTGGGACATCCTTGTTCTGCTCTCTCCCCCACCCCCACCCAGTCCACCGCCATGGCTCAGCACAGAGTGGTCTTGGGGGAGGGTCACGGGACGGAGGCGGGGCAAGAGGTCAGAACCCAGGGAAACCTGACGAGGCTGTGGACGTGGGTCAGTGTCAGTCTCACGGAGGGTAAGACGCATAACACACTGATGCAAAGGGCTAATAACCGCAGACACTGGCTGCAGGGTCTACGGGAACCCTTCGAATTTCTCTGCAAACCTAAAACTGTACTGAAAACAAAGGTCACTCAGGAAAATTTAGTGGGGCCAGAGGCTAAAATTTTGCATTGTTTACTGGAGGCCCCCAAGTTAGGCATTTATTTCTTTATTGTGAAATAACTTCTTTCTTTTGATAAGATGGCACATACAGTGTTTTGAGTCACAAGAGTACAAAGCTGTTCTCAAAAGTGCCTTTTATTTCCTCGCTCACTGCTTCTGCTCTGCAGCAATTTCCCTGTCCTTTATTCTCCATTAAATCTTAAAAATACCACGTGTTTGAACTCAGAGGAGGAAGAGTTATTTATATATTTATGTAGTGCCTCATCCCACAGGGGAATTAAGAAAAAAAGGAAATAGTTATATAAAGTCTTCTTTCTCCTAAATTCCCGAAAATAGTCGAGGATTACGAAACAGTCTATATTTCCATGATAAAGAGTATATTTCATGCACTACTTCAGAGTTATCAAAGCACATCCCCATACATTATCGTGCATTAGGTAGCTACTATGAGGTCTAGAATTGTTCCTGTTTTTGAGACAAGGAAAAAGAAATGAAGAAAAACCTTCCATGCCATGCGGGGCTGTCTGCTCCCTGCCAGCGCTGTGACTGCCACCACCCTGCTGGCGCCAGGGCCACCGCTGTCACTCAGAAGACAGCCTTCCACAGATGAAGTCCAGAGAAGCATCTTGTCAAATTCGAAATCAATCCTCAGTTAGAAATCATGGCATCAGACCTGGCACACACCTCCCCTCTCCCTGCTTCCAAAACATAAATGTCAAGAGCTAGCTTGCTCTTTCACTGTCGCCTAAAATACGTTTTACCTGTCTCCTTTTAAAATACAGAGTATGTAGAACTGCCTAGCAATTAGACACAATTTTAACAGACTAACTCAAGGTCAGCCTTTGAAGGAGAGAAAACTGTTTTCTACACATATTCGCAAGACATCAGAACCATCCCAAATGACTCTGCCAGAAACATCAAGCCTTCTTTGCATTTTTACCACAAGGAATCCCAAGACATCAGCACATACTAATGTGAGAAAAAAAGGCCCAGGTCTCTGTCCAGCCACCTTCTCAGTGGAAAAGGACAGCATGTAAGCGTCCAACCAGGAGCTGCCGTCCAGGTCTCAGATCAGCGAGGGAAGCCCAGCGCGGCTGCTCTCATTAGAGCAGGAGTTTAGGTTGGATGCTTTGATATTTTATCATCATTGATGAATCAAGTGGGGGAATGAGAATGATGAAAACAAGACAAAACAAAAAAAATCAAAGCGTGAGACACATTAAAGATTGAGGCAAATGCCTGCACTTGACCCCGACATTCTGAAACTCATGGAGAGATCAAGGCCAAGGCAACAATATGGACGTTGCATGAGATTTTGATAGATCTAGAAGGGAGATCTTTGAAAGATCAAGGGCATTAGTTTCTGGAGCAAAATAACAGCTGATGGAAATTCACGCTCTGTTTTCTTAAAGGGAACCTGGGCACTCTCTGAGCAACCCCGACACAATGCACAGAGGCCTTTTCAGGACGTGCGGCATGTGGGAGAGATGGGGGGGATGCTGGAAAACACTCCTCTTGGGTTCACTAATGAAACAGGAATCTCCTCTCCACATGTACAAAACACAGAGTCCCCCATAAAGAAATGATGACTTTGGATCAATCACACATTGCACTTAACACAACGGCCTGCACAATCCGTCTTTGCTCGATACTTCTTTAAGAAACAAGCAGAAAGAGAAAGTGCTGAGCCACATGAATGAATATCCAGAGGGGCAGGGCTAAGGGGGGATCCGTTTTTGCATCCAGCCTCTAGCACTTGGTCTGTAAACCATGTTTGCTGAAAACAAATGACCCGGTATTTCACTTTATAGACAACTGAACAAAATAACTTGTTAACACAGAAACAGCTCATTAATCAGCATTAATCAGCGTTAACCTGCCTATCACAGAATTGTCTTCTCTCTATATATCTGAGTGTTGCTGTCTTATATAAGCTTTCCCACACACAACCAGGAGAGCTGGTCTGGCCACAGAAGAGGGTCCATGTTCCATAATGGACAAGAAGGCCCGCTCGGCCCCTATTCAGCTGGGCGTCTTTTGGCTTGTGAATCCTTGAGGTGTACAAGGAATACAGAGTAGAACAAATACCCAGTGAGGGGACACAGCTACCCTTGAGGGATGAGGGCAACCACAATATTCGAGGGTCTTCCACCGGCTGGAAAACTCTGTCTGCCCTACAACTGCGAACCCTGCTTGATGAGGTGGTCCAGCCTGCTCCAGTTAAGTGCCCCAAGTATAATCACGCCTGATCACCACATACACGTCTGAGCCGCTTCCAAGCTAAACAGAAACATACCCTGTGTGTGTGTCTGAGAGACTTTCCTAAATAAAGCAGATTAACGTCAGCGCTTAAGCTCAAAGTATCCATCTGTCACCAAGAGGTCCTTCTGCATTCAGATGAGGCTCTCAGGAAAGTGTCCCCAGGAAAGCAAGTCATACCTTCCTCTTCTCTTCCCCTGTCTGCTTTGTGAGGGAAAAGTGATTTTTAAAAAGCTTTCTTAAAGTACGAGAACCTTGCCTTCTTTGATCAGCAGAGAAGTCACTATCTTAAGTAATTACTATAGCAGTTGATCTGAAAAGTCATTCTATTTTATCAGAAATCATTGATTTTGCCTTGGGGAGCTAAATCTTCACACTTTGAGATTTGTAACAGAAAGTTTTCCTAATTTAGGCCTGGGTTTCTCAACCTCAGAACTATTGACATTTGGGGCTGTGTGCTTCTTAGTTGAGAGAGGGCTGTCCTGTGCACGAAAGGATGCTTAGCAGCATCCCTGGCCTGTACTCATGGGATGCCATAGCACCCCCTGCAGGTTGTGACCACCAAAAACGTCTCCAGACGTCACCAAACGGGCCCTGAGACACAGAACCAGCCCTGGGTGAGCCACTGATTCGGCCGTTAGAACTCAGCAACAACATCATCAGCAACAAAAACACCCACGTTATCCTAATTACACACTTACAACACAAATTCCCTTGAATTGTAAAAATAAAATCATTCATCTGCATTGCAGTAATGGATTTTAATTCTTTTATAAGAGACTAAGTGAAAAAACAGTCTTCTGTGCACAAAAATCCACTGTTACTTGAGATGCTGAGAAGACTCCTGACCCCGCGGTGTCAGGGAAGGGAAGGCAGGGTCTTGCGACCTGCTCCCCATGCAGCTCACAAACTAGAGAAACGAGTACAAACACCTATGTCTTCAAGGTGTTATGAAAAGACCTAGGTGCACATGTTTAAAACTATTTCATGAGATAATCATCAAAGTGATTCCTGTATAAGTCCTTGAACATTTTTTTAATCCTCAGCCAAGAACACACTTATTGATTTGAGAGGGAGAGACGGAAAGAGAAACGTTGATGTGAGAGAAACATCGCTGACTGGGGATCAAACCTGAAACCAAGGTGTGTGTCGTGACCAGGGATCAAACCCACAACCTTTCAGTGTACGGGATGACACTCCCACTAACTGAGCCGCCCGGCCAGGGCAGTCCTTTCATGTTTTCAAGGTGTTTCCCCATGCATTGTGTCACTTTGGACTCACAGAGCCACTGTCTTTCGTACAATTTTTATAAGCAGAACGTGAGTAGTGAGTGGCCTGTTGGGTAAGTTCAGTTGACCCAGAACAGCCTGCTTGCACTGAAAAGGCTTGGCTCACATTCCTTGACGTGGGCACTTGTTTCCTCCTCCGTGGATGTGAGTAGAGGACGGACAAGACTGTTTTCAGCAAGCCTCGTGCACGTAATGTGGTCAGACAGACCCGCTGGGGAGCAAGCACTTCCTTGCTATTCTTCCTCAGCCCCTTGATTTATTCATAGCTGGCACCAGTTACAATTCTTTAATTTGTTTTGAACTTGCTTGTTCTGTTTCCCCACTGGAATGTCGGTGTATAAGATGGGGAACACCACATCCGTCTTGTTAACAGATAAACACTAAGCACCTACTGCACAAATGAGAACAGCTGGCGCTCAGTGCACATGTACTGAATGAGCTAGAAACAGAAATGCAGGATCAGCATTGGGGTGGTGGTGGGGAAGCTTCCTGCGGCCTGAACACTCTCCCCAAAGGGTCCCTGGCTCAGCTGCCTGGCAAGGATTCTCCTCTGATCACATCGCCCCCTTACCCCCCCATGGAAAGACCACTCTGATGCAGAAAGAATTCAGCTGGTAGCCTGTTTTCAGTAATTAAGACCTGGGACATGCTCAGCAGCCTTCTTTGTGCGAGTCTGCCCCCCACCCTAAAAGAACCAGGTGTGGGCGTGCTAATGGCGCAGGTCTGCCCTGCTTTCCCGGATGAGCTTGGGAGTTCTGTCCGATGTCCAACCCCACACTTGCAGAAGTGCGCTAGCTGGGTTTGTCTCCAGCTGAGCCCAGAGAAGGGGCGAAGAGAGAGGGGCTTATTGAGACAACACGATCAAGTCCATTTCCTTTAGTACAGTTTTGGGGGAGGAAACACATCCTGAAATGGTCAGATTTGCTCTCACAGGGCTTCTCCCAGACTCTGAACTGTCAAACTGAAGACTGGATTCTCCCCCCCATTGCCGCCACCACCAAATCCCCCACAACCACCAAATCCCCCACTTCCGATGACCAGCAGTGTGCGGCACTTGCTCTAAGCTACAGATCCTGCCAGATGTTTTACATAAAGTATCCCAGTTTCCCCACAACCACCCCAGGACGAGATCTTCTCCCTTCTCAGGGACAAGGAAACTGAGATGCCAGGGTATTGAACCGCTTGCACAGGGCCAGCCTACTTACTATACACTGTAAGGTTGTGGGAATCTGAGCCCGAGACTTCTTGTCCTCAGTGCCTGGGCTGCTGGGGAATACCACCTCTTTGCCATTAAAAAAATAACAGCTTTCCTGATATACAGTTTACATACCCAAAACTTCACCCGTTTACGAGTGATAAATCAATGTCTTTCAGTGTACTCAGAGAATTGTGCAACCCTCATCATAATCCAGTTTTAGAACATTTTCTTTGCCACAGAGTGCAACCTCACACCCACGAGCATTCACTCTCCATTCCCCTTGTGGTTTCAAAGCTTGTTTTCCCACCTGCTATTTCCCTGGCCACTGAAAAAGATTTTGCTTTCCTTGATCAAATTTAAATTGAGAACCTCATCAATCAACTGACACTTGTTTCTCCATGTGGGGCTTTCTCCCGGGTGCCTGTCTTACTCTTTCCTCTAGGACACCTGGATCAGCTGAGAGCTTAGGTCAGCAGCCCTATTTGTCTCACTCAGCCATGGGATTCACAGAAGGCTGCCCACTGGGGCCTCCCCTCAGAGGGACAGGGGTCCACCATAAACTTTACTGAGAATGAAGATGCAAGACCTGTTCGGTGGAGACAAAGACGTAGCTCCCAGTCTTCCTTTTTCAGTAGTGCTTAACGTAGCCTTGAATGGGGAGGTGAAAAAAGAACCAGAAGTTACAGTGCCCCTACCATAGCCCAAATGCCTTACAGCAGCTCTACAAGGTGGTTACTATGACCTCTATTTGAGCAAGCTAGACACCAAGTTCAGAGGCTGACTGACTCGAAGTGTTCTTATAATAGTCTCATCTGTGCTTCCGTGGAACAAAGTCAAACATTCATTGCTGGTGTTCGGCCTGACGAGCTGAGGTTAACTAGCACCCAGGGAGACAAGTTAACTGTACAAAGCGACACACAGGAGGACCTAGGTTACTCTACGGTCCTTGGACAGCATGGCTGGCCATAAGGTTTCCTATGGGAATTTTTTCTGTGGCATTTTCAGGTTCCTACCTCTGGCCATTACATAGTGTTTGATTACATATGGCTTTCCTTCAGTGTGGATGTAAATAGCACCACAACGTTTGAAAGAACTGCAATGCTAAAAAAGTGGGGGATGAGAAATAGGCCTTGTCTACCTGGGCTTTTGAGCACACTGGTTGAGAATGGCACTAAAAGCTTTTCATGCGGACACTGGGACACCTTAATTTTGGGGGATATTTTACTCAGGGAAACACTTTCAAAGAGAATTATTTGGGCTGCCTCTTCAGTGACTCTTCTCAATTTGTATAATTTTTCTAAGACGAATAATTCTAAACTCAAGCTTGATCGGAATGTTAAGAGACTTGTCTAAATTAATAATTCAGTATAAATTCTTTCACCCTCAAAGTTCTTCATAGGAAATATTATTTAATCACAAAACCTCACTGGATGGATATTGAAGATTAACTGTTTTACTTGTTGCAATTCTTAAAAACTGAATTTTTAAAGGGATTATTCCTTTCTTCTAAACTCACATGTATTATGGAAAGTGTTTACTGATTGCATAATTGGTGTAGCACTGATATATTAATTATAACTTGTGAACTTTGAATAAATCCTTTCCTTAAGGAATTTTACCACTAAAATCTGGCTATATAATTTATGAGTCTTAAGTGGCTTGGCTTATGTGCAGTTTTTTATATAAGTTAATTATCATTAAATATCAAAGATTTTCAGGCTTCTCCTTCCCTGTGCTCCATCCTCTTTTCTATCCAAAGTTCTTTTTCCTGCTTTAGAGAGTCCCAAGAGCCTCTCACTTGAGCTCAATCCCACCTGCCTGTGGAGCAGAGCTCACAGGAGTCAGTCACTCCATGTCTGTGGAGACCCCCATGCAGGAGAACAGAAGTCCTTCCAGTGCTCGTCCAATGGTGTCCTTCTCTTACCTTCGGAACATTCCTCTCTACTCTGTCCAACCCAAGTTCGTCAGATGCCTGCTTCTGTTGTCAAGACATTCCGTCAGGTTTTCCTGTGGTGGCCCCCACTCAAGGCTTTTCATTTCCATGCAAAGCCATGTTAGTGTAAAGAACTGGTATCCTCCCTGGCTGGCGTAGCTCAGTGGATTGAGCACGGGCTGCGAACCAAAGCATCGCAGGTTCGATTCCTAGTCAGGGCACATGCCTGGGTTGCAGGCCATGGCCCCCAGCAACCATACATTGATGTTTCTCTCTCTCTCTCTCTCCCTCCCTTCCCTCTCTAAAAATAAATAAATAAAATAAAAAGAAAATGAACTGGTTATCTGTAGCCACCCAAACTGTGCTTTGTACGAAGGAGAAATACCAAAAGTGTACAGAAAAAAAATAGTCATTTTTATATTTAGTTTATCAGTGTCCTCATCAAACCCTGAACACCCTTTTCCTCAGCCACATTTCCATCTCACCCAATATTTGCCTTCATGTCTAAGTCTACTCAGAATCAATGAATATATACCGTGCGATGACTTTGCAAGTGATAAGAAGTGTCATGGTTTGATAGGTCGAGAGTGATCTATAAATATCATATTCTACCTACTGCATCTGCCTACCCAAATCTAAAATCCATGGCATAATTCATCCTCCATAATCCATCATCATTCACCTCCTTGAGAGGCTGGAGGAGTAGGGTCAAAGCAGTCTGGGTGCGGGCCAGATATCAGAAAGGCAGGCAAGAGTTACCAGAAGGCCTGATGTAAGGATGTGATCTGGATGGAGCCACGATACAAAAGCATATCTACAAGCCAGAGGCAAAACCCTGAAATATTTCAGGGTCGGGGGATGGGGAGAAAGCGAAGGTTAGCCTGCTAGGAGCATGAAAGCAGCTGCCTCGATTCAGCACCACGGAGAGCACCAACCGCAGCCACGACCAGACCCCCTCAATGCAAGGTTCCCTGTTGATTGTCACCTAGTCTACTCCACAGAGAGAGCCTGGACCCAGTGTCTGTGGTCTACGGAATGTTCGACACATGTCTTGGAGGGAGGTGGGTGTCGGGCAGAAATATCCCAGTTCTCCGTTCTTCTATCACTGGAGGCACTTTTTCAGAACATTCCTTTAAGGGCCTACATTTCTAGGCATGGGGGAAATGCATTTTTTTTCATTTTTTCTTTATTTTTATTATAGACACTATTACAGATGTCCCCATTTTCCACCCCTTTGCCTACTCCACCCAGCCCCTGTCCCTCCCCCCTCTGGCCATTGCCACACTGTTATCTGTGTCCATGGGTCATACATCTATGACCTTTGGCTAATCTCTTCACCTTCTTTCTTCCAGTCCCCCTCTGCCTTTTGACAGCTGTCAGTCTGCTCCATGTGTCCATGCCCCTGTTTCTATTTTGTTCATCAGCTTATTTTTGAAAAATGCCTTAATTAATAACAACCACAAAAGACTGCTGTGTAACTCTGGCGAGGCCAGGAGCAGCACCTCACAGCTCTGAAGAAGACCTCCACGTGTTCCTCCACAGCAGCAAAAAGAACTGCTGCCTCGTTTGCTCAAACTTCCACAGCCTTGGCTCCAGTTTACCCCTAGAGGTTTACGCGGTGAGTCAAATACCTTTTCACTTGACAATCCTTGAAATACTTAAAGAAAGGCAATGTGTCTCTTACCCTTCTCTGCTCAAGGCTAATTAATCATACCCCACTTCTTCCACTGTTGCTTAAAGGCATCATTCCTTTTTACATCTGTGCTTTTGTTTGACAAAGACCATCTTAAAACATGTACCCCAGAATTTCTCCTAGTATTCCAGGCCTGGTATGAAGCAAGTGTATTTATCAGGGGACTGTTATCTCCCTGCTTGCATCTGGAAACTCTATTTCTCTGAGTACAGCTTGAGAGGCCACTGAGTTTGCTTAACCACCACTTACCATGAGCTTAGCCTGATACTTTCATCAACTAAAATGGTCAGGCCCTTTAGCCAGAGTTCCAGATCAAAGTCTCCTCACTTTTAAACTTGAACAATTGATTTCTAAAAATCTAAGGGCAGAATTTTATCCAAGTAAAATGTATCTGGATATCTGTCCCATGGCTTAGCCTATTGGGACACTTAAATATCTTCAATGACAAAATGATCCTCTTGATTTGAGTATTTTAAAAAGTCTGCCAAGGATGGTTTGCAGGCCTTTATTCGGATTATAGATTCCAATCTTTAAAAAGATACAGCGTAGGACAAACTCATGCCTCCTTCAAGAACGTGGTTCTAAGAAATCCTTCATACATGCCCTCATGCTAAAAACCAGATACACCAACTCCAGAGCATCTGCCTCATTTACCACATTAATATTTACGACAGAAAACAGTAAGTTTTGGTAGAAATTAAATTTAGGAAACCCAAAATGGCTCCAAGTATTTGGTATTTGCTTTTGTAAAATCAGAAACCAAAGATTTTTCAATAACCCATTTAATTTTTGTCAGTAATAATACTTTTAAGAATCTACTTTTAAAAACTGTGAAAATAAGAACATTCACCCTCAGCCCCTTGGCACATATGGACTAACTGCCTGCCAGGAAGATGCATAAGAAATTGCCTCTATTTTTGAATATCTGAGAAGAGGAGAGAATTGGTTATGGGCACAGAAACTACTCTGCAAGGGAAGAAGACTCTACCATAAATTAATATACAAAGCTCCAAGGGGCCACTTTTACAATGAGCTTAGTGATAACAGGCAAAATGTGATAATGATTTATTAAATACTTTAAGGAAACCTTACAGGGTACTATGAAAAAAATAAAATTTTAGTATTTTTGTATAATCTCAATTCAAGTTAAATTTAAGAATTTTTGTCCATTCAGACTATGCTCAATGTGTCTGGGGAATCTGTATAAGATTCAATATTTTATAGAATCGTAAGATTTCAAAATTGGCAATAAGTTTATTCAACCCCTTGCAAACAGCAAGCATGCTTATGTTAATTCAGAGGAAGGCAGTGCTGGGTTGCAATCTCCAGTTTCCGGCCCCCATCTCTCCCATCTTCATGGAAAACCTGCTAAAAAATTTCAATCCCATTGCCTGTAAATGTGAAACAGACAAGCTTCTTTCATTTGAACGTCTTTCCAGCCATTCATGCACATATTAGCATACGTACTGCACCTCTTGTCTTAGCAACAATGCGACTGCTGACAAACAACAGGGCTGAGCCTATTCCATCCCCTGGGAACAGATTCCGAAGGAGCTTATCACTGAGCTTCCCCACGACACCCGTGTCTCTCTGTCACCCAGAACAAAACCCGTTGTGCCTCCTCCTACAACACACAACACTGACTGTTATGTGGAGTCTGAGAAAATGGCTTCTGTGACCAGCGGACAAATCCACGGAGACAGTAACTAGAAACAAAGAGCTGGAGTGTCTATGGAAAAATCTTGTCCAAACAAAAAGCATCAGAGTATATACCACAAACAACACATGTTTTAAAGGGTTGGTGAACTCCACCTCCACAAGTTACTAGGTAAGGGAACTAGGGGAGGTTCGTTTCTCTCTCTGAGCCTCACTTTCTTCACCTTTTGGCAATTGATGCTATAGAAGAAATCAACCAAAGACTCCTTGGCCCGTAAGTCCACAGATTTAAGAATTTCAGGTACGTATATAAGCCCAGAATCAAAGCTTCAGCTGCCAAGATACCTACTGCCTCTGCAGACTCCCTGCCCAGACATTCTCCAAAGAACCAACAAAATGTGGTCACCCACCATCCATTTGTACCATCTGCCCCTCCTGACTGGTGAATCAGTTGTTCAAAGGGGTGTTAGCGGCAGCCCTCCCCCAAGTGGTATCTCCCATTGGTCCTGTCTCCTGTGACTCTGAGGGTAAGAAACTTTCTGAGGAGCGTGCCTGCTCACCACATCTGTACTAATTCTTACAGGTCCTGCTGTGCCCACACTATACTACTGCATGTGGTGAGCAGCGCTGAACCCCAGGGGGCACCATGCTCACTGCAGGCCCTGTGAATGACATGCCCTGTACTTGGCAAGTACCCAACCATACTCGGTGGGCCCTCAGTCTTTCTTGGGGCGGGGGGAAGGTCTGCTCATAGCCTCAACTGACTGGGAGAGCCCTAGGTTTTCACCTTCGATTCCACATAACCCATTAAGTTTTAACATCGATTTTAACCTTAATGAGAAATCAATTAATCACAAAGTATTTAGTAACCATTGGTGCTTTGAAAGGAACAAGAGGAATGTAAAAGCACACTCCTGCCCAGAAAGAATTGATAATTTATAACAGTCTTGTTCCCCCTCAATATTTCAGGAAGGTCTTAGTGGTAATAAAACGTGTGGGTGGATTCTTACACTTTGGAGGAAAGGTGATTTATAAACGTGAGCTGTTTTTATGGAGGACATCACTCCGGCCCGCTCTGGGTGAGGCTGGGAGACCCCAGAGGAAAGAAGTGCAGCGATTTAGAAGCATTCGCAGCTGCACGTGCTTCTAAGAGACTCTGGTGACTGGAGCGCCAGGTCAGGGCCAGCCGGGGCTACTTGTCCCGCATCAGTTCCCAGCCTCACTAATTCTGGGGGCGCCATGCTTCAGAATTCCTGCTGAGACCACCCTGATCGGGCCACACGCAGCTCCCGTGGATGCAAAGTCCACGTGAAAGCAAACTGTCGCCCATCAGATGGAGTCCCAGTGCCTGCAAGGACACAAAACAGGACACCCCCGTCACCAGCTGGGTCTATGTAACCTGTCAGTTCTTAGATGTGGAAGGCTCTCAGGAAAGGGCCCAGAAAAGAGATGCTTTGGCAGCCGTTATTCTTTGCAAGGCCTTTGTCCATCTACCTTTCAGATGTCCCCAAAATACAGAGACATCTACCCAGCCCAGGAACACCCCCAAGCCAGGCAAACTCAGAGCATCGTCGGAGGAGCGGAGGCTCGTCTGAGCGTCTGCACGCACTGCACATGCACACACATGCACACATGTGCCCACAATGAGCTGCCCTCTGTGTCTGTTGATGAGAACACTTCACATTTCTGAGCTGCACCAAAAACACTGAGTTTGGGGGAGGCTGGGTTATTTGGAGCCTTTCGGGAACTAGCAAACATTTTCTTTTACGTTTGGGAACTGAGATAATGTTACCGACTTTCCAGTGCATCCAGTAAAACCATTTAAAAATTCTACTATTGCTATGACCACCATTTCATAAAGAGAAGACATTATTCACCCTAAAGAAGTTGACAGAACACCGATACAGAAAGAAAATCTTCGTCCTTCAGCACTGCACAAGACAGATGGCAACTTGACCACGCACACACACGCACGTGCAAACATGTCATGCAGAGTGCATGTCACTGACTGCGGAGTAGGGGAAATTCTGGCCCGGCCCCCAGGGTCCACCGTCCACAACTCATGGACTACCTTATGCTGATATCCCTACTCGTTCTCCCTCTCTTGGGTTCTGTGGAGCTGATTTCATAGAAATGTTCATTTCTCCAACGCATATCACTCAAATCAAAGCAACAGAGGTGCAAATTTTTCTTAAAAATTTCCCCTTCTTATGGAAAAGTTTTTAGCTGGTTCATCTTATTTTCACTGTAGATTTTTAATTTACTTTAAAAAAACAGAGAGGTGCAGAGCTATGTGGCGGCCACTCTTTCGCCTTCTGTCTTCGAGGGCACTCCCACATGACTCTGCTTTTCCCCGCCTCAGGGGGGGGGAGGGGCGCACAAACCACAGCAGGGCGGGAATAGAGTGAGGAAGAAGAGTCCTGCCCAGCCTTCATCACACTGCCGAGAGGAACAGATGGAAAGTGACACTGTGTATGTGTCATGGTATATAATAATTTCTTCACGTTCAGCAAAGGCTAAATCCTTCTGCTTATCAAGGTATGATGTGACCTCAACTTGAGGGGTCCTCCCTAAGGGCCCCCGGGGCAGTCCCCCAGGGGCAGGAGAGTCTCCAAGTATTGAGTGCATCTGAAGATACCTCTAGGAATCCAACGGAAGCAGGTCCATGTGGACACCAGCCCCATCCAACAATACTTGGTGAAGGATCCCTCAAAGACGGTGAACTATTTGGAGAGTCCAGAGTTAGCTGTTCGATTTTCTCCAGACTCAGAAAGGATTTCTCAGAGATTTCTGGAATGCATAGCAGGTTCCTTCCATTCTTGGAGGACCGTGGGGAGAGACCTCTGCCCATCAGACACAGCACTGCTGTCTGGGAGGCATCCTGTCGGCTTGACGTGTCCCACTAGAGTCACCCAGGCATCTGATGTGTCCCTGTGGCTAGCGTCTCAGAACCATCGGATACTGGAATCTCCTCCAGGACCACCTGAACCACCCAGGGCAGGGGTGTGGGGAAACAGCCCCTTTTTATTCTCCATATTGATTTATTCTTTTAATGAACCCAAGGCACTATGCCAGATCTGCCCGGGGCAACTCACACATCAGTGGGAGGCTTTTCCAGGCAGGTGTTCTGTGAAGCAGGGAGCCGGGCGAGCCAGCCTTGTGCAGTGTCTGTCACGAGCAGTGGCTTAAAATTACTCAGGGCAGGTACATGAGCTCGGAGTCAGTCCATCAGCCCTTGGCACGTGGAACACCGCAAAAACCAGGTAACGTCTCCTGGTCTAAAACTAACACTAGGTGTGCCGACCCTTTGGTGCAGAGCAGAAAATACTGCATGGGCTACTCGTTAGCTGTTCTACTCTCTCTCCACTGTGTGGCGGAAGCCCTCTCTGCGCCCTGCCGCTTTTCTCCACGGCCATCCACAGTATCTCGCCGAGCCCCACATGACTCACTATTATGATAATCATTAGCAATGACTTCTAACTGGCGAGCAGAGTAAGCCTTTCACTCCCATGTAAGGAGATGGGGCTCTGGAGTCGTTGAAGGAGTCCTGGCTCCCACAGCTCAGTTCTAGGCAGGTTTCTATTTTTTTTTTCCCTTCACTACCCTTCCTCTCTAAAATTTCCCCCCCATGAGACCCCGATGGCACCAGCACAATAATGGTAACAATGGCTCTCATTTTCTCATGAGCCCCCTATGGCTCCAAATGACTGGTCTGAGCTAGAAATGGAGAAAAGACAAATGAATCATGAATAAGTGACCTGCTCAAGGGCAGGCACAGCCTGGCACCAGGATACCTGTTGGCATCTCTGTTGAAGTAACAATCACCGTCCAAGGTTTCCATGACACCACCACAGGCAGAGGATGGACAGGAGAGAAAGGCGGGCAGGAGGGAAGACATGCACTGGGCAGCTGCTATGGATGAGGCCCTCTGATAGGAGCTGTCCTGTCTGTGATTGCTTTTGACCTTCGTGACAATCCTGTGTGATAAGAATCATTATACCCATGCCTTTAAAGGCCAGTGCAGAAGGGCTTCTGGAAGAACTCGTCTAAGGTCACAGAACCAGCAAGAGGCAAAGCAGGGATTTAACTGCCTGATTCAAACCATGATGCAGAGGAAGCAACAGAAATGTCTTTAATTTGGCACAGCCCCTTTGCAAAATTCGAGATGAACCTAAACATGAAAACTCCACTCAATAATTCCTTTGTGTTCCATAGCCTTAAGAATGTTGGACCACTGGCTTTTTCTTTACTTTACAGTATAACTAAGCAGAGTAAATACATCAACTTGTCAACCGTGTGGGTTGAAGTTCCAAGTCACCCGGCTCCAGCCCAGTCTGGTGGTGGGCTGGGGACTAGGAAAGCTCAGGAGGGTTCTGCCCCGGGAGGATCCCCAGCCTGAGATTCAGATTTCCAAATATATATCTGATTGGCTATCTTGGTCAATGACTGGTTTGGATTTCACACATTTGTTTATGGCTTTTATTTTGTTTTTGGAGAGTGGATGTCTGCCGTACTACCGGGTTTGCTCTAGGACAAAATGTTTCCCCCTCAGCTGGCCTGCTGCCCACCATTTACTATCAGGAGATATTCGCAGGGAAGTAGCCTTCCTTCGAAGCACTGGACGCACCTACATGTGTTCACCTCCCTTACGGAAGTGCGCACGTCCTGCAGAGAAACCTTGTCTCTGACCTAGCACAGCAAGCCTAGCAAGTGGTGAAAGACGTGACTCTTGCCCAGAATTCAGGCCAACGGGGCAGTACTTATTGACCCAACTGCCTCCCTTCCTCCCCCCTCCCCTTTCTTTCCTGTCTCCCTCCCCTCCCTCCCCCTCCCTCCCTTCCTTCCTCCCTCCCTCCATCCATCCCACAAAGCTTTCTTGCCACCACATACAGAACAGACCCTCCGTTAGACTTGTGGAGAGCAGAGAGAACACTCGGGCAGTGGTCCTCAAGGAGGGCACCTGTACGCAGCCCATAGATGAATAAAGTCATTTAGCCAAGGGCAACTTAAGGAGGTTGTCCTTTCTTCATCATTTGACTACAAGCATGGACTATTTTGAATAAAAATTAAAAAGAAATAAAGTATGTAAGAATAAGTACACTGGACAATATAAATGCTCATGGGACTTTGTGACTCAAACATTTAGATTTCTTACCAACCTTGAAAGTGCCCACGTTTTAATATTTTCAATCAGAGTTTTATTCTTCAAATCCCCAATATCCTGTAGCTTCTATTGAACCCTAGGTCTTAGATTCCTCTTTTAACAAAATTAAAAAAATCACACTGAAAAGCAACTCATGCTTTTGGATGAAAATAAACCCTGACTAGGTTGTATTTCATTCTATGGAAAGTATTCAGCCTTCAACCCGCAGAATCCTAGTTGACAGAGCAGCATCCTGTAATTACCCCTAAAGGCAATTTCGTTTGATAATATATTCATCACCATGCATAATTTACATAATGCTTCACAATTATCCATTCATATACAAATGTCAGGCTAAAGATTACATGGCCTAGTAATGCAATGCAAGGCTTCTTTAACAACCGCACTCCAAGCGAATATAGATATCTGCCCCACCAGGCCTCTCCATTTCAGCACGGAAATGACTCACGGTGGCCAAGAAGGAATGTGAGCGCACACAGCTTGTCACAGCACACAGAGCCATGCAAGTTCACTGACGACTGCTGCGCGGTCTGGGACAGTAGGCTGGGCACGCTGGCTGTGAGTACGAACACCAGCTTTCTCTCCTTCCACAAGGGCCTCCGTGAGGTGAGAGGGCCTGGGAAAAACTAGCAGCACCCACAGGCGGGGAGTCAAGATTAGACACGGGCTCCCTTTGGACATGTAATGCCCATGGAAATAACTCGCTGGGATTGGGACCCTCCAATATCAGATAAACCTGCCCATGAAATTCAGTCCCTCTCCTCCTGTCCCCAACAATAATCCATCTAGAAAGGGAAGAAGAAACGTAAGTGGGAAAAGGAAGGCTGACCTGTGACATTATAGTGTCACTGTTGATGTGTGTTAAATGTACTAACACCAGGACACTCAGTGACTGTTCCCATAGCAACCGCAGCTCACCTCCTGGACCTGGTAAATTAAGTTACGCAAACTAATCCCACTCAGAGCACCAGGAAACACTGTCCCAAAGCCAGGAGTGCCGTGCTTAGGTCGAGTTTCATATTGACAGAGGAGCCGATCTCCCCAGGAGGAGGTCCAGGGGAAATGATACTCACAGCTGTAACTCACTATGGGCTGCTGTTCGGGAAGAGAAATGTCTCCTCCCCCTGAGACCACCTGAGCAGGTCCAGCGTCTGCAGGCCCAGGGATCCCAGGGACATCAAAGAGAACAGGCAGGCACCTTGTTCCTACACACTAAGGCATGGGAGGAGATTTTGTGCCAATCACCCAGGGAGAAGAGGAACCATAATACGCACAGTAACTCAGAAGCTTAGAGTCATGAGTGCCAGTTCTCATTAGGTTTCCACGGAAGCCCGAGAGAGAAAAGAAGGCAGGGATCTAAAACTTGTTTGAAGGTCAAGGCTTTCAGTCTTGGGAGACTGTCAATGCAATTGATGTTCACACCTGGACACTGAATTACCTCAAGAGAGGTGAAGATCACATTTTAAGTCAATGAGTAGCTTTTTTGGTGAATAACTAAACTTTGACTAATATTAATCCAATTAGGATTTCTTTAGTATGACAGCATAAATTTGGGGGTCCAATAAGGAATCTAAATCTTTAAAAGAGGTACTAATAAAAGGCCCTATATTGAATACTAATTGAAGTTTTAAAAAAACTAGAAGACACACATACGCTCCCCTCCTCTGACAAATACAATAAATGAGGATGGTAAGCCTACCAAATCACCAACTGGTATCACCTACGTCAAAGGTCCCTCAGACAAAGAGGTTAGATAATGTGTAATTTAATAAAAAACATTCTAGAACCAGGTCAGCAGTCTATCTCCGCAGAAAAACTTCTGCCTTCCTTCTTCCTGGTCCACGTACCTGCTCCTGCCCTCATCTCCCAGCCCCCCCTCTGGCTCCACAGCCATGGCCACAGCCTAGACTGAGCATCCTGAGAATATGCACTGTCATCAGGACTGATGAATTCCAACATTCGAGACAGCCTCCTCCCTTACCTCCTTCATTAGTTCAAACATTCCAACTACTGGAATTCCTCATCCTCATCAAAACCCCGAGGACACACGGCCCCCTCCTGCCTCCACGTCCTTTTTCTCCCATTTGGATACCATGGCCCATTATTACAATCTTGCTCTCTATACCTTGCAAAGTCCCAAAGCTCCTTTGTCCTCCTAGTCCTCTTTCCTGTTCCCCTATTGCAATCCTACTCACATAGGAGCCTCACGGATCCCTTTCTCCATGCCCGCACAGGACAACTGAAGGGACTGAAGGTGCACGATCCCACTGGAGGACCTCACCTGTGGCCCAAACCGTCAGCAGGGCCCTTGGTACTGCCTGGGCGCCTCTCGAATTTCTCTGATTAGCCTGCTCTCCCAGGGGCCACATCCTTTTACACATTTTCTATTTTCCTTAAATGCATGTCACTGGCTCCCCTCACTCTAAGGGGATGTTGCTGAATTCTTACAGAACGAAAACAAAGACCATCCACAGGGAACTCTTGTCAACTTCCTGCCATGAAACCTGCACACTCTCTGGGGTGACGTTCAGAGTACAGAGGCCACGTGCAAGGGCTGGAGCATTAGACCATTGGGTGCAAGCCCTGGCTCTTTGATGTAACCGCCGTCAGGCCTCAGACGAACTGCTCCACCCTTCTGGGCCTCAGAGCCCTCATCAATGAAGAAGCAATGACTGCACCTGCCTGGGCGCGTGGCTGTTACAGGAGGCGATAGGGGCAAAGCATGTGAAGGGTGTTTAGCACACAGGACGCACTCAGAAATGTTTGGTAATTATCACCATTTTTGTAAATCTTGGCCCACTCTCTCCTTTTCTTTACATCCTATTAAAATAAAAGTGATATCCTTCATCCTTTTAAAAGCCAGTTTCCCCAACAGTGGTGCTCTCATCTCCTTCTCCATCCTCAGAGACCAGCTCCCCCAGCATCTCCATTCTCTCCTCCTCTGGCACCTCCTGACTGCCTGGATCCAGTATGCTCAGAGGGATGCTGCTGACTGGTGAACCATTAGCTCTTGGTGGCAATGGGAGGGGTTCCTTGTGTTTGCCAGTTTGGGGATGTAAATACTCCTAACTCTGGCCAATGTTAAGCTGCCAGTTTTTTAACAACTGGCTCCAAACTTGCCGAAGATGTAAGGCTGGCTCCGGCACGTTGTTGACACATGCCGTAGTTTCTCTTACCTTCAACCAAACCAGCAGACACAGAGCATCACAGACAGAAACAAATAACCTCTCAGGACTGCAAGCCTCCCCACTCCCAGCCCAAGACTCAAACTGCTTCTGCCTATGGGTTCCTGGAAGGGCCTGCCCCCATCAGCGGTCTTTAGGTCCAGTTCTCTCGCCCACTCCTCATACATCCCGCTTGGCCTTCCATCTCTGCCCCTCTGAGGAAACTGCTGTTGCTACGCTCTCCAACACTCTCCAAGCACAATTCAGTCCTCTTCTAACCTGACCCATGGGTGCCTCTGTGTCTTCTAATTCTGCCCTTTCCCCATCCAGCTCCCTTTGCATGGTCCTCCTCTTCCCCATATGAGGTCCTAGCATGAAGGTTTTCCAGGGGTCTGTATCCTGAACCCGAACTAGTGCCCCCTCCAAATTCCTTCAAGAAAATGGTACCAAAGCTATGACTTCAACATCAATGCATGTGCTGATGACTGCCGGCTTATTCGTGGATGCCCCTGGTTACCGAGGGGAGGCAGGCAGTCTGAACATTCGCCTGCAGACAGGATGCTTTGGAAGTAAACATTTCAGCCAAAAGGTACAGACATGTCCCATTGATCAGGAAGGCTGTGAAGTTGGTCGACGTGAAAAAGAGTGAGCAGTGCACACCTGTGTGCTGAGCACCATGCAACTTCCAGCAGGTCTCCTGGATGCTAGGGTACCGTGACTTGTAAAGTACATAGCACTGGCAACTGGAGTAAGTTTTTAAAATGTATTTAATTTTCTGATATTTCCACACTATTATGTATAGGAATCTGTCTCACCATGAGGAAAAAAGCTACAGAGGGTTTGGGGTAAGAAAAATAGTCAAAAGGGAGATGGCTTCAGAAAAGCCATCAGATTTTTAAAATACATCAAAACATCTTTGCTTCTAAGTTATCTGTATTAACTTTAGAATGGGAATATTAGCAAACCAGAAATAGAAAGTGTTAGTCTGGAACATTTTTAAAATTCACAGTAAAAAATTTTTTTAAAGTCAGAGAATTTCCCTGCGATTACCACTGGGAAGGTTAGAAAAGTTTTCTGGGAATAAAGGTCGCAGGGCTGAAAAATGTGTCCTTGTACACGCTCCCTGGATTGGATCCATTCACAAACCCCCGAAGAACGAGTTTGAAATATGGCCCCCAGGAAGGTTATTCCACTCATAAATAAAACGGTCCAGCCTCTACCTGCTGCTATGCGAATCTCAAGTTCAGGATTAAGGGCGTACCCAGAAAATTCTCATGTGAATATTTGAGACAAAATACTGGGCTAGGAGAACTAAGATCAATAGGTGACAGTAACAGGCCACGGCTAGCCTTGGCCCATGTCACTGACTTGAAGAGACACGGAATGTGGGTCACCTACTTCATTTTGACACATGTGAAAGTTCCCACACCTCCAGGTGTGCCCTAAATTAAGTCACGTAAGACGGGCTGAGCAGTTAGCTCTACGGTTCCCAGCTGCCACGGTACAATTCTGTCCCACTCATCCCCTCCCAAAAAAGTGTGTTAGCGTGTCAGAGTTAAAGAGACATTCTTGCACCTGATCTAGCATGCACCCACAGCTCTGGCACTGTGCCATTGCTAGGAACACATGATTTGTGACCACGCACGAGTGAGAATGTCAGAGGTGAGGGCCAGTGTGTATGTAGCATGTCCACATTCATTCCTAGGAAACACGCAGGCCTCCTTCCTGTTTATGTCAGCTCACAAGCCTCCCTCTACCAAGGCGCACACATTTTTACATTGGCCTGAGCAAACTGTAAATAAGAAATTCAGCCTTACAAAAGAACCAAACAGTGACAGCACACGTAACTCAGAAATCAACATAATTCACAACATACACACGTAAACTTTCGGGACTGACAGCACGTGACCTGATGTGCTGAAACTGCGTGCTGGGGCTGGAGAGGGGAGACGGTGGTGCTCACCCAGGATGGCTGTTCTGAGGGGCCCCAGTATCAAGAAAATACTGCTTAGTGGTGATTCAGCCTCCTGGGTGATCAGATGACAACCTCAAATTACTGGAAGGCTATAGATCTTAAACATAGAGGTGGCTGATACAAATTAATTACAAGACAGCAGTCTGCAAAAATTCTGTAACAATCTGACCCTAAAATATAAAAGTGTTAACGACCTCATTTTAAAATGATAGGTGAGTTACTTGTCCCCAAAGGCCTGTTCTCTCAGGCTAAGAGTCAGGACTGTACCGTGACAGTTCTGCAGTGGCCTCTTCTGGGACACCTCATCACACCTGCACTGTTGCACCTGCGGCCTCCTGGGGGCTCCACTCTGATTCTGCAGTGTCCTGTGTGGTGACAATTACCACCTTTACCTTCTACTGCTGGTTTGGCCAGAATCCCTGCCCTTCTTCTCCACCGGGTCTAGCTAGGGAAGACAGGAAGACACATGTAAAAGCTGTTTTACCCACACCTTGCAAGTCTGTTCTGAAGAATGACCTATTTAAAAGAAAAAGTTATCTGTTTCTAGATCTGAACCACTGGAATTAGAAATCCTCATTCTGGCAGATAAAGGAAAACCGAATTCCACTGCCTCACTTACCAGCCCCTTTACCTACGAGGCAGGATGAAGCTGAGAAACACAGGAACTAAAAAAAGAAAGGTCTGGGAAATGCAAGCATGAAATGAAGAAATCCCTCAGAAGGGAAATTCTCAAAGCATGCCTCAGTGTGGCGGAGAAAAGTGAACTGTGAATGGATGCGAAAATTTCTAATGTCTCACGTCTCAGGGCACTTCCCAAATTTTCCATTTATTTCATAACAAGCATGTGTAGGTCAGCCTTTGGAAAAATGATTTCAAACGGAACCCCTCTCTAATTTTACACTGAAAGTGAATGAGACAGTGGGTCTCAGACTTAATGATCAACTTTCCTGGAATGTTCCTAATCGCTCTGTTAGCAACTATGAACTGGAAGAACTTCAGAAATCTAATTGTGGGTTATTTTACTCTGTCTCAGCAGCATTGAGTTGAAAATGCTCTTACATGAAGTTGGTCCCATTCTACCCTTTTTAACTTGTAGAACGTGAGTTAATGGGTGTGCTCACTCTGCATATTTATATCTGAAATCCTAGATTTGCTTGGAAATGTGAATTTTATCAGTTGTCAGTGGCAACTCAACATGGGATGGTGAGAGGGGAAAAAAATCAAGTTGTATTCACATGCAGCTTAAGCTGGCTCCCATCTGGCTAAACGTTAAGCTTTCCGAGGAGACCTGGGAGCTATTCCTTTGTGGGTGTGAAGACGGCAATCATGGGAGCATCACTTTAAATCCTCATCACTCCACATTCACGGTGTCATCTGACGGTGGGAGAGGCCACACTGCTCAAGCCACTTGCTTCTGTAGTGTTTTACGAGCCTTCCCCATCTCACGGGAGCACGATAAACAGACTCACAGAGGATACCGTAGGCTGAGAAAAACTCCTAGGAAGATGCACGCTTCTCTGGTTCTTTCTTTCTCATCTTAGGGGAGGGCTAGGACCCAAAAAGGGCTTATCGATGCTGTTAGTTCACTAAAAACCACACCCCTTCTTGAATCCTAGTGACATCTGTGAACTTTGGGTTTCTGTGTGTAAGTTGTGTGTTACATTCAGAATCTGTGTTTAAGGAGAAAATTTGAATAATCACCACAGTTTAGGGACAGTGATCAGCAAATGAGGTTTACCCTCAAGTTGTCATCTGTGGCCCCTTGTTTTCTTGACCAAAGCTTTCTTATTTGGTTCTGGCCCTTACTGATGGGATGGATTTCAACAGGAAAGGGAGGGGGTTCTGGATCATGCTGTGGAACTACCATACCTGGACTAAGCCAAGAGTGGCAATCCAGTGGAGAGCCACACATGCCATGGATTTTCTCTATGGAGACATTCCTTTCTTTATGGTTCACAAGGAGTGGGGGCGGGGGCCATGCTCATCGAGTTATAGTTATGTAATCCTAAAAGCTGAATAAAGAGATTTATGGCAAGCAAATCAGATTCAACTTCAACTCACACCTCCCATGATCCTCTAATGGTCAAAGGCAGAGAAATTGTCAAGAGGAAGCTTTTTGGGGTGGATAAAAATAGTCTACATTCTGATGGTGGTGGTGATTACATGACTGTATATGTATTTCAAAAGTGAAGAACTGTACACCTAAAAAGGGTGAAATTTACTGCGCTAATTATATCTCAATAAACCTGACTTTAAAGGAGAAAGGACCAAAAAAAAAAAAGAAAACAAAGGAAAAGTCACTCGGCAATAAAATAGTATATAACGACCCAGAGGACCCTCAAAAACATTACGCTGAGTGAAAGAAACCAGAAGCGAAAGATTACGTACTGCACGACTCCACTTAGATGGGCTGTAGGTAGAAGAGAATGAATCATTCACCCCTTCCACCCACATGCACGCACTACACACCCATGCTCCTCCCCACACTCCTAAACCTGGAAAAAAATTGTTTTCCATGAAGCTGGCTTCATGCTCTCAGGAAGAAAGCAGCAAGGCATTTCATAACTGCCTCAGAGTCGTGAGGGTAGGGGGCTCCTGTTGGAGAACAGAATCAACCCTGGGTGTTTCACTTCAACTCTCCTGGACAGAATTCCAGGGGGAGGCCCAATGGTGTACACACAGCTTGTTACTCCTCTCCCCCAAATTTCATTAGGCTACAAAATTTAGATCAAGTTAGCGAGTAAAGAGGGTGATTAAATTTGGTATCCCCTTCCTTTACTTGGGATAACTTAAAAAGGAAAACCTCACTCTACAGTATCTTCCCTACTAACATTAGCCAAAAAAAAAATGTCCCCCCTGGCCTTTCAATTTTTCCAGCAGATTAACACAAACCAGATTCCCTGCAGGCAGGAAAGCCTACCACTGTCTGCACTCACATTCCAAGCATTATCTCAGGTCAGACATGACTCTGAAGTATTACCCAGCCATTATAAATAATGAGCTCTGTAATGTCACACACACACGCAACATGCGTCAGTAAATACAATGGAAAAGGACAGGGGGCCTGGGGCTCAGGAAGAAACAAGCTGAGGCTGGAGCGCGGCATTGTCTTTCTTTTAAATCCATGTAATTTAAAGTACTTCAGAGCCTCAAGTGCTACTTTTTAATAAAAGTATTAAATAAAAACAATTAAAACCTTAAAAAAATAAATTACAACCCAAATTCCCTTATAGCCTTTTTTGGCACCTCAGTCAAGGGAAGCGTGCTCCCCAAAGTGGTTGAAGAGCTTAAAAAGGGGCCCCTGGGGAAAAGGACTTGGGTCCTCCTAACTTCACGTGTTACTACTTCTAAAATGCAAGTCAATGTCCACTCAAAATATTTTTAAAACAGTCTGAAACGTCCAAGTGAAATCGTCACAACTATCAGCGTTCCCAGTTAGACCACCCACCCATTCTCACGGTTTAGAGAACTGACAGTTCTAGTCTGTTTGATGCACGTGCCGCCCGGTGACGGCGTTGGTTCCTCTTGTTGAGACAGCACAAGGCGTGGACAAGTCTCGTGCAATTAGAATAAAGCCAATCTTTTGATACACAAAATATAAATGGCTAATATGGATGTCAAAACATGTTTGCCATTTCTCAGAAAATAGTCAAGAAGAAAACATTTTGAACCCTCGACAACGACAGTTCTTGCTCAGGTGACCAGGTCGCCTGTCACATTCAGTTGATGTCAACGCTGAGATAACCTGACCAGACAGTAGTTGGGCAATTGGTATCCAGAGCCCACGTGCGTGCACGGCCGGCCATGTCGCATGTAAGAATTTATGCTGAGTCAAAGATTAAAGATGGATGCAAGACTATCTACCAAGGTAATCACCCCAGAGGTGTCTATGACAGGGAAAATAGGAAAAACGCCCACATATAAAAATCGACATCGACTGTCTAAACTATGATGCAGCAACACAATGGAATAATGTTAGTCACTGAAGAATACATCCTTGAAGGATATGTTAAGGTACAGGAAGATGTTACGCACAATTTTGAGTGAGGAGAAAAACAGGATTATGATTTGCAGAGGCTGTATGATCTCATTTTTACATATGAACATACATGCAAACATATGAACATATACAGATCACGTGCAGATACAAACACAGATAGAGCCGCGCACAGGGGAAATGCACTAGCATGCCCGTGGCTGCCATCCCACAGCGGCAGAACACAGGGTGGCTTCAATTTTCTTCTTTAAACATCTTCCCCAGTTTCTAAAATTTCAACAATAAATGTGTGCTGTTGTTTTAAATTGTATTTTGCATGTATTGATTTTATAATCTTTTTTTTAATTGTTGTTCAAGTACAGTTGTCTGCATTTCCCCCTCCACCACTCTCCCCCACCTCCCACCCTCAATCCTACCCGCCTTTGGCTTTGTCCACAGATCCTTTATACAGGTTCTTTGATGACCCTTCCCTTTCTTTTCCCCGTTATCCCCCTTATCCCTCCCCCTCCCCTCTGGTTACTGCCAGTCCGTTCTTTATTTCAATGTCTCTGGTTACATTTTGCTTGCTTGTGTTGTTAATCTTAAAAAATACATCACATACATATGTCATATGATGCTGGTTTTGTGTGAATTTTTGTTAGTAGAAAAACGACAGAGAAAAATCAAGGGCTATTATGAGATCATTTATTTAAAGATAAAAATGCTGATCCTTTCTAATACTTATAATAGGGGAAATTTAGAACTAAAATATAGGCTATAAGACATCACTTGTCTAAATGGTAGCAGAAATCAAAGGACTGCTGTGGGGAAACAGCCTCATTAGTCTTTCATTTCTATAGAACTCCTCTTTGCTGAACAGCTGAAAATGATGCTTGGAGATGTTGCTAATTCTCTACAGAGTTTAATTCATACGGCGGCACTCCTGCTAGAATATAAGTTGATTTGGAGCACAAGATAAATCCACAATTGACTTTTACATTATTTTCCATTGACCAGTCAAGTCCCAGTGCCCAGCAAAGGGAGGGAACACTGTGGATGCTGAACAGACATCTGTCTGGTGGTTCCGTGAGCTGCGTTCTCAGGAGGGCGAGCTGATGAAGACCAGAATCACGTCTTCTTTGCTGACACGTCCGAGCACTGCTCTCGGAATGCGGTGGGCGCTCGGTAGGAGCACACTGAACTCAAATTAGTTGGGAAGGTCCCCAAAGGTCCTGCGGCCATAACCAGTGCCACGGATGCCAGGTGGATTTTAGAACAAGAACACAGGTGGGAGAAAGAGCCAGGCAGCTAAGGGGCAACTGAGGTATGTGACTGGCTTAGGGACCTGCAAATGGGCCATCTCTAAGCAAAATGCAAGCTGACTATAGTAGTTAGTTTGAGCGTGTTCTGTTGGTGGTGGTTTTGTTTTTTGTTTTTGGAGGCCAGATTACGGAGGCTTTAAAGCCAGAAGCAATAGGGGATGTCTCGCAGTCCTGGCATGAGTGGGAGTGAAGGACTATTCCAGGATTGTATTGGGAGGGGGGGCTCGAAATTGCTTCCCCACCCCCCACTCATCCTCACTCACGCTCCCTTGACTACGCGCAAAGGGTGCCCAGGAGCAATGAAAGGCGTGTATTATTTACTCAGACATCTCTGCTTGGTTTCACGTCCTAGCTTTTATAGAAGTGGTGGTTGATAGCTTTTCATTTGGAATCATTTAAAACAGAATATTCTCTTTCAGATGAGACACCGAAATACATCAGAAGCACAAACGTCGTCTTATTAAAGCTCCAGTCATTTTTGACACAAAGGACTGACACCATCCTTGCTTTTTAAGACGTGTCTTGTGGCTCCCTCTTATGCACACATAGCAAATGTCACATATGCGATTCTCATTTTCTAATCTGCAAAGAAGCCTTTCTAAGAGGAGCAAGCCTGGGAATTTGGGGAGACCATTAGGACTCAGAAGTGGCACCAAGAGAGAAGACGCAAGCAGGAAGGATGGAGGGCATGTCTATGATGATGATCAGCCTCGCTTGAATTAATGCGAGACAGGAACCTCACGCCTTAACATAAACTCTGACAGAATGACACGTTTGAATCAAAAAATGTGTACTGCGTGCACTAATGCGAAAACAGACGATGCTATACTGTGTGAGTCATTTCAAGGTGAACTACTTTATGACGGAGCCAGGGAGTGGGGCTTTTAAACTTCTTCAGCCGTGACCCTCGGTGAGAAACACATTTTGTACTGCACTCCAGCATGCATGCTTGAGAACGTAAAACTGATCAAATGACACACTCGCCGTTGCTATTTGTGAAGCACTCTCAAAATTGCTTTATTCCAATTTTTAAAACACTATTCAAAATTCACTGAAGCGATTTCGTTACCCTTGGTGAGTCACCACTCGCAATTACTTTGAGAGAATAATCCATTTGCCTGCCTCCTTCCAGATATATTGTCTCCTGTTTTTTGAGATGCAGTGTCTACAACCACATCTCATGAACTACTCAAAGTTAGAAACCAGATGAGTCAAGGTCACGACTCAAGAGGAATATTCAAAAGCAACAGGAAGTATGTTATTATCTCATGCATAAATGCAGGCGGCCACCACCCGGCACAGGACCTGGTGAAATACTGAAGAACTCCAAGCGTCCCCTCGCGCCATAGCAGCAGCCGTGACAACGGCTGTTCTAACAGAGCAGTGAAGTGGGTCAGCAGCCAGAGGGTTCGATTTATTTTGGTTGGATTTTTGTTGTTGCTGTTTTAATTTATTTCCTCATCACCAAAAACCCAACCTGCCATCCAGACAAAATAGCTCAGTCAGGGGCACTGGCCATGATTCTGACTTTTCCTCAGGACCAGGACCAGGAGCAGCAAAGAACCCTGGGCTCCACTCTCCTAACAAGAGACTGTCACATGGGTGACACTGTGGCAACAGCAGGACTCACCTGCTGGATTCTGATCTCCACCTGACTGACAGTGACACGTGTCGGCCTGAGGCCGCCCCAGGATCTGACAGGCAGGTCCCAGCAGAGCAGAGGGCAGACACTGGCGGGCCACACCCCCGGGCTGCCTCCTTCCAGACGGTGGTGCCAGGCCATACCTGCCGAACCCTTCCTGAGTGTCAGACACTGTGGCTGAGACCCCTGACTTCGGTCACCTCACATGACCTTGCTTGTCCTGCCTGAGAGGTTTCATTGGCTTCTCAGTTTCTAAATTATAGCCCCAATGCCAATGGACTCAACTTTACAACAAAACCGTCTTCGATCCCAATATCGATGGCCCTTGCTACATGCCTTCCCTGCACCGCTCCAAGCTTCTCACCCATGCTGGATGATGGCCCACCCTAGAGAAGAATCCGGTGGAACTGGTGTCAATGACAAAGAAGATGGAGCTGGAGGAAGACCACGTGGGAAGACAGGTGAGTAAACATGTTGTATCCGTGCAGTGCGGGATGGGCCTCAATGTGTTGGGGACCACTGTTGGGGGCCACCCTGCCTGGTCTCAGGAAGCTGTGACCCCCTGTGACTTAGGCAGAGTGAGAAACCTCCAGATCAGGAGCCACTAAGGAGACAAAACTTATTCCCCTGCATGAACACTACCTGTTTGTTCTGTCCCTGGCCTTTAATGCTAGGTCAGTTACCAATGACGGGTAAAAATTCTCTAGGATAAAGAATGGACCTAAGACAGGTTCTGATCTCGTAAAGGCCTCTGTGGAATAAGTCTCACAAGACTGTGGAAATAAATGAAGGGACTGTGGAAAGGAAGGGGTGATCGGCATTTACCCCTGCCCCCTTTTAGCCTGAGTCTTTGTACTCAGATGTGAGAATTCCAAGTCTCCTTGCTGTTTCTGTCTCCAGCCCTTCCCAGGGCTTACTAGCAAATAGCCAAAGGAAGGGGCAGCTCAGACCGGAGACGGCAGACCCCCGGGGTAATCAGGCCTGGGACAAAGAATATGCAAGATCCTGTGAGATCTGTTGGCTGGAGGATGTTATTAACTTGGGATTTGAACACAGAGTCAGGAAACCTTTCAAACCTGTAATCTTTTCATATGATAAAACTCCAATCTCTGCCCGGAATCACAACAGGAACTCTGTTAGCATCTTTGTAAGATACGTGTTCCCCTTAATCCCTTCTGCCAGACTGTGAATCCACAAACTGTGTCTACTTTCTCAATAAAAACCCACTGGGACAAAGGAAGGGGCTCTTCCCCTTAGGAGGGTTTAGCCCGGAGCGGCTCAAAGAATTGGAGAGTGAGCGCTCCGTCTTTGACTTCCCTATAGAAAACTGTTTCTGTGCATGATTATTTCTATAGTGGGTTTTTGCATGTCCATAGCCGGGAGAACCGAGTTCTGCATGTAACAGTAAGTATGTTTAAGCGTGTCCATAGCCAGGAGAACCGGGTTCTGCATGCTACAGCAAGTGGGTTTTTTGTGTGTTTTAAGCGAGGTTTAAAAATCGTTACAGTCAGTCAGACAGCCGGGTGTTTTAAGCGAGGTTTGAAAATCGCTGCATCAACGGGGGAAGTTCGAGGGTCAAGACCACCCTGTGGAAGGTGCTGGAAGGGAGAAGAGGCTGAAGAGTAAGGAGGACAAACGTTCTAGGGTGAGGGGCCTGGGTGTGCAAAGGCCTGGGGGAGAAGGAAGCAAGCCCTGCTGGGATTTCTGCAGCACGGGGGTGGCGAAAAGATGTTTGGGCTTCACTCTGAGGGGAACAGCAGCCACCTTGCTTACATAAGTCAGACAGAACGGGTCTGACGTGCACCTTAGATGAAGCTCAGGTTGCAGGATGGGACAGGGACGGATGAGAGGGATGTGTGGAGACAGTCACAGGATGAATTAGGGTCATGGCCGTGGACATGGACGATCAGGAGGCACAAAGGTATGTAAATGTTGAATAACTATGCCATAAACCTGAAATGAAAACAATATTGTACGTTTACTACTTTTTTTCAAAAAATCAGAAATGGAAAAATTGTTTCTCTCTATGGAATCCAACGACTGGGCAGCATCCCCACTGCTCACACCCTGGTTCGAGGTGCCGTTACCTCCCAACGTGCTCATTGCAGGGGGCACTGTTACCTTGTTCTCTCCTGCTGTCTGTCTCAACACATCAGCCAAATAAGCCTTTCAAACTGTAAGTCACATGAGGTAACGTACATGCTCAATCCAGCCCACAGCTTCTCTCTGCCCTCAGCATGAACACTGGACTTGTTAGACTGGCCTACAGGGGCCCACAGAGGCCCCCCTACCCCCTGACCTCTGCTTCCCTCCCCCAGCTCTCTCGGCTCCTGCCATGCCGACCTCCTTGCTCTTCCCTTCCTGTGCTGGGTGGCCACTCAGGGCCTTTACATTGCAGTTCCCTCTTTCCGGAAAACTCTTGTCCAGGTACTTTTCTCAGCCAGCTCCCTCACTTCAGCCTGATCTGTGGTCAGCATCCTCCCTTTTCTCTCTGATTTTTCTCCATTGTGTTTTTACCCACGTGATATACTTTTTTTTCTTTGTTTACTGTCTGTTTTTCTCCAAGGAAAATACATGCTACTTAAGGAAAGGCATGGCATTCTGTTTGAGTTTCCTGCTCCGCCCCAGGGCTGACACACTGTGCTTTTATGGAGCAAACGTCCACCCTGATGCCCTCTATAAAAACAAGAACGTGTAAACAATGCCAATGGCCATCAGTAAGAAACCCATACTTGGATCAAATGGGATACTATATATATGGATACCCACAATATGACCACATATGGACGATGGAATACCATTCAACTATTAAAAATTTGAATAAACAGTAAATGAATCAACTTATTGAAAGGAAAAAAAGTCTAACATATTAAGCGAAAAGAATGAGGTCAGAAAGACATATACATGGGGTTAGCTCAATTTTATAACAAAATCAAGTGGGAAAATTTGTTCGAGTACATGAGTTAAGGTAACTCCTAACCTAAAATAAATATTCTTTAGGAGTGTCCCACCTTCTGGTGTCTCGGGTCCACACTGGAAGAAGAAGAGTTGTATTGGGCCTCAACGTAAATATACAAATACTAATGAAAACTGATGAGCAAAAAATTTAAAAAAAAAGGTTTCAACTAGATTTATGATTTTGTGCTGGGCCATGTTCACAGTCGTCTTGGGACAGATGCGGACCACGGGCCACAGGTTGGATATCAAATGATCAAAAGACTCAACCTCGAGAGGACTTCAAGGGGAGGTTTTCACTGTCATAATATTAATGACATAGAAAAGCGGTAGGATTTGTTCTGACCTAGACAGGCTGGGATGGGGAAATAAGTCACTATATTTCTGTAAGATTCTTGTCTTATCTCGTGGGCTGCAGGAAAAAGCAATTTCTCAAACTATCAAATAGCCAATAAAAGCCGAGGAGACACCAGAGCCGTGCTGCTTGGGGCGGAGATCAGTGTGACTCACAGGGACGGTGAGGAGCATTTCCACGGAGGCTGGCTTCTCCCTCCAAGTCTCAGCAGGACTCACACCCTCCTGGTGCAAGTAGGAGTGGGAGAAGCAGCTGCTTCTGCCCCCGCCAGTCCCACTGCACCGAGGCTGGGGGCCACAGCCGCCGCACCCAGTGGGGAGGGGAAGATGGGGTGAGGTGGGGCGAAATCAGCTATGCAGGGAAGAAAAAGTGAGAAGAATGGTTTTCCTTTTTTGGAGGGGCATTTCCTTGATCTTTTCTGGCAACATGAAGGTTTGATCCTTCTCAAAGAACTCTTGGCTAGCCATAAAGTTGATACTTCAAAGAATAAAAAATATGTAGTGGGAAAAGCACATTTAACTCTATTTAGTGTTCAAAAGATGAGAGAAGTCCCATCTGTGTGGGAGACAAACAGTCCCACAAGGCTGTCTGACCATGAGGAGCTCCTCCTGACAAAGTCTTAGTTGGTTTCATTAATTCTCTTGCCCAGAATTCAGTACCAATCTAGGTTAAACTCATGTCACTCAGGTGATGATGGCTGACTCCTATGAACCAATGTAGTGGTGAGTCACCAGGGAGGGTACATAAGAAGGACTCGGTTTGAACGCAGCAGCGTCGGGCTGGAGGCCACTTGGGCAGGACCAGTGATCTGCAGTGACGGGGACTGAGGACCCCACAGGGGAAGAGGTGTGTGGAGGGTCGGTGGTGGGGCTCGCACCAGAATCCAGGCCCGCTAAGGCCTGACCTAGAGCTCTTACCACCCCATGAAAATACCCATTTCACTCTGATCTGAGTTACCACCGGGGGAGGCAGAGGAGGTTTGAAAGGAATCCCCAAATTTAGGAGGGGCCCGTCAGGCAGCCTAGGAAGGAACTGGAGAGTTTATTATTCTGCTTTCTGGATTCCCTTGCAGAAATTTACGTCTCGCAGAAGCTCCCCCAAGTGGGTGGGATGCACGGCCAAGTTCAGGGCTGGTCTGGGTTGTAAGACAGAAGAGCACAGAAGCCTGCAGCTTTCTATTTTTAAAAATGCAAGTCATTCTCCTCACTCGCTCTATGAAGAAACAACATGGGAATATGCAATTAGAAAGCTCAAAATAGCTTCTTCAGGGGAAAAAAGATATGATTCATACTTCTAAAGATGCTCAGGCCACAGCTGCAATCTGTTCTTGTGGCCGAAAGCCTTGGAAAGCCAAGTGAAGGGAAGCCGTGCTGGGCTCCTTCGCTGGGATCCAACACTCTGTCCAGCTCCCCGGGGACAGGGAATGACCACACTCCACAGACACGCAGGCAGCGGGAACTGACCTGCAAGGAGGGTCACCCCAGCCTACAGCCACCATCCCAGGGGACCTGGCTCCTTTTAGGTCCCACTGGCTGGGCTCACCTGCCTGGGCAGGAGGCACCAGGGGAGGAGCATTTGACTGACCATTCCCAGTACTCACTGAAATCCAACCTCTGAACTGGTTCAAGTTCACCCCATTCCCTACAGCCAGGGGATGGGTAGGAAAGCAGCAGCAAGCTGAGGGCAAGCTGAGGAGACGGTTGGGGACAGTAAATTAGAAAGTCACACAGCCGTGTGTTCTGAAACACAAGACTGAAAATAGATCATTTTCTTTCCCCTTTGGGGAACACTCCGTGTTATATTCTTATTCAAATTTGGACTCCACTGGCTTTCTCACCAAATTACCTGAGGAGGAAGAGGAGGGGACGGATGAAGAAGAGCCCTTTGCAGTAACACATTCTTCACTTAAATTCAGAAAAGGGTGGTGTTGGAGAGGTTCAGGGTAAAACACAAATCTCACACAAGATATACTAATGTCTGAAAAATATTTTGGAAATGACTCTGAAGGGACCAAAAAGCTACTCTATTCATGCAATGAATATTGATTAAAGCAGACTATATATGCAAGGCACTGGTGAAGAGGCTAGGACGAAAGACAGATTTACTCTGAGGTTAAGCTTAAGCGGCTTATGGAGTAAAAGGAAGACAGGATGTTTAAAAGTGAAAGCAGGGATTGGCCAGCACTGCACAAATAGAGAAGGGTCAACACACAACAGTCTCCCAGTAGTTAACCGCATCTATTATCTGGGCGACCTCAGCCTACACAGCGTCCCCAGGGTCCCGGGTCCCTCGCCGGTGAAGGAAATCATTGTAAGGGTTAACAGAGTAGTGACCTCAGAGAACTGTCTGCCACAGAGGAAGCCTCTAATATAAATGGCAGTAGCGTTTTTTCTTTCTTTTTTTTTTTTTTCTTAATGAATTCTTTCTACTTAGCTTTAAATCAGCAAGTGGTTCTGATCAAAGTTCAAGTACCCAGAGCTGAGAAACTCCCCTGGCATCTACATCCTACTCTACTCCAACCTCCAGGAAAACCTGTCCACCCCAAGGCTGCTGGGGAAGGATAGTGAGTTTGTGAATGGGACCTGGAGCTTTCTGCCCTCTTCTCTTCTCCCCGCCGTGGTCACTGGGGACTCCTGGTCGGGGAAGAGGGGGGTGGACAGCCATGGTGGGAAGCTGCAGCCTCCAAGGCAGGTATGTGTTAAAGACCAAAGTTGTGGTTATGCTTCTGGAGTTATTTTGTTTGCTTGTCTGTATTTGTTTACTCATGAACATTCGGCTTTAAAAACCATACAGGTTAGCATTTCAGAGCCATTTTAGTGCGGCCTGACAGCCTGACTGATTCCTGTTATTTGAATTCTTTTTTTGTGGGGTGGAGGGGGATCCAGTTTTTACCACCTGACCTCTGTTTGAATCTTCTAGCCTTCTGCTCACACCTGCCCTCTATCCCATGCTGCTGTTTGTGACTAATATTCTACATTCACCACACCCCAGGCCCTATGAGCTCATAGTTGGCAGTGACAGGTCTCATCCCAACTCTACCTGCTGGTGGGGATGGTAACTGCTCTGGAGAAAGAACAGCTGGAGGGTGCGAACCCTGGTGTGTCGAACTAGAGGAGGTGGTTTCTCCACATTATATTTTGGGGATGGAATGTTCCTCCAAGGTGGACTTCACGGATGAGGAGTAAAGGGGACACCCAGGCAGAGGGCCTCTTTCACCTATGGTGATCACGTGACTTGTACGATTGTTTTAATGATGCTTCTACTTAGAAAAGTGGCCGCATGTCCTGCAATCCCAGTCCCTTGTACACATACCCAGGTGAGTGCACCGCGGTGCCATAGGAGAACGGAAGGAAAGGCGCATGTAAGTTCCACCGGCCCGCCCTGCCTGACCCGCACTGGGGCAGGGGGGCAGAGACCAGCGGGCCGCCTCCACCCCCAAGACCTTCTTGGGGGTGCAGGGGTCCTGAACCACACTCTCGACACCGCCGGTGCCGGTACCTTGCGCAGGACCCGTCCCGTCCCTCCCCCAGGGCTCCTGGGAAGCCTGTTGCCCGGCAGCGCCGGGGACGCATCTGCTCTCACGGACAACAGGCCGGAGCTGCATCCGACACGAAGTCATTCTGATTCACTCATTTTGATGGTTTCCCTTCAAGTTCTACTAAACTGTTTTTCCGCCATAACAACATATTTTTCCTATTTGAACAATAGGTGTGAGCGCGTATGTGTGTGGCGAGGATGGTGAAACAAATAGAGCGGAATGTTAGTGCGACAGGTAAGCCTGGGTGAGCAGTGGGTAGGAGTGCGTGCTCCGGCCTCTCCTGCAGGCAGTGCTGTTGAAAAAGAAATACACTTTTATTTCCATTCATTTTTCGCCGCTCTTCTTTATCAGTCCTGCCACACGGCCTTTCACCTCTGGTCCTTCCAGAGGAACCCTGCAGTCAGATGGGACTCTCCACCCTTGTTCATCCGGAGTTCAGGAGGGAGACCAGTCTGCCCACTCCCGGGGGAGCTGACGTCTTTATCACGATGCTAACGTCGTCCCACCTGAGGTAACGCCTGCTTATTTACTTGGGACTTGTGTTGTATATTTTGGTAAAGTCTTACAGCTTTCTTCCCATAAGAGGTTTTCTATTACCATTATCCTACAACAGTTTACATTTTTATTGTCATGGCTAAAAAAAAATTCCCTTATGCATTTTATAATTACCTGATTACTACTGACATGCAAAAATGCTCCTAAGTTTTGCTTCTCCACTGCGTAGCCACTCTTCTGAGTTTCATTAATTCTAACAGCCTTTCCTTGGCTTCTTCGGGGATTTCTAGATAACTAGGCTTGAATGTCTGTAATATGAAATACTTTGTTTCTGTCACTGAACCATGCCTGTATTTGTTCGCGTCGTCCAGATCAAGGGGAAATAATAATGGTGAATACTGGCTCCCTGTATCATTCTGCTTTAGTTTTTACTAGGAAAACCAGTTTGTTATCACCATTTTAAATACTAGAATGTTGCTTTATAGTAGCTTTCTTTTAAAAAATATGATGCTAAAAATGCGTCCTCCTCGTATTCCACCACCTTTAACAAGGGCACGGCACGTCCGCGGCCACTGCTGCAGCATGAGCCGGCCCTGGTGCCGGGGTCGGCATGCTGCACTTGCCCGCGTGGGACCCCAGCCCAGCTGCGCCCTGCACCTGAATTCCTCCTGCTCCCCAGGGACAAGCAGACCTCTGAGCCAAGTTGAGGGTCTGACGGGCATAATACAAAGGCCTCTGTGACAGGTACTTTGTAAACATTCATAATCCCATTTTGTGTTTCATTTTTCTGTGCCTTTGTTTTCGCCATGTATTTATTTTTGAATTATTATTATGCTTCTCTACAAGCCACTTCAGCTGCGAGGGGGAAGGGGCTGTGAATTAAAGGAAAAATATATCAATGAAGAGTAGAAAGTACAACAGCAGAGGCACAGAGGAAGCACTCCAGGACTCCACCGTGGGTGTCGAACCAACACAGTCCCCCAGGTGACCCCACAGGACAGAAGGACAGGATAGCAGGTGTCTGGGTCTCTCCTCATTGGGAGGCAAAGCTCCAGGCTGCCCTCTCCATCTGTAACTTAAGAGACAGCAGGAAGGGATGTTATGTGTCACCTCAGAAACAATGTGAAAACGAGCGAGTCCTAACAGAGCCGACGACAAATGTAAATTATTTCATCCACTCATGATTGAGATGTGCTTGCTACGTTCTCCTTTTCCCTGCCAAGTTTGATTTCTCTCAGTAATCACTCCCTGTGGAGAGAAACAGGACGTGGTGCTTTTAGAGGCATTTACATGCACCGCCTTCCGAAACACCAACCGACCACTGCACAACTCCCTAGTCTTAAGACAGCCACTCAATGCGCAGAAAGAGTTGAAGACTCTAGTTTGGTGTCCTTGCCTCCGTGTGTGTTTGCATTACTAATTCCTTCACCAAGAAGTTTCCAGTTAACAGAACACTTTTTCTGCCTTTTCTCTGCTAAGTCTCAGAGGAGGAGGAGGAAGATGAGGATGGGAATGGCGACGCTCATGAGGATAAGACCCCACACTACAAATGGTAGGACAGAGAAAAATGCCTAACTGTCTTGGTAAAAACCCTTCCATCAGTTATGCCTGCCACCCAGGGCTTCGGATTCTGAAGGCCAGAACCTTCCGGGCACTCCTCCTGCCCGAGACGATACCCTTACATGTCCTCGTATCAGTTTTCTCATCACGCTGATCAAGCACTCCAGAATGAATTTCATGCTCTCTCCTATGGCATTTTTGATGTGAGCCAAACGTGGGTGCAACTTTTCCAAAGCCAAGCTCAGGCCTTGAACCTCTACGCCACTTTGTTCTGGTTCTGTTTTTTTTTTTGCTTTCCTTTAAACGTAAGAAGGACACAGAACATGAAAGTAGAAGTGGAACAGGAAAACGCGAGATAAAGTCAAGATCCCAGAGGTTCCAGCTCTCCACGGAGCGCGGGTACCAGCTGGCACTAGGAAACAGGAAGGCCTTAAGAGAGTCGATTGTGAACAGCGACGGTTCTTGAGTTTCCTTTAGCCAGAACGGTCTACGAGTGAAAGTGGTGGATGGCACTTCTCAAAGCACGAAGGCACCGGTGTCCCGGAGTCAAGCGCTGCCCTGCTGGCTGCTGCTCTGCGGGTCCCTCGATCGCTCATCGGTGCTATTTTTACTTGTGAACGCAGAGACATCTGCGTGATGGATTACACCAGGTGCCACACGCAGCACCGCAGCGTGCGATGATAAATATTGCCACGGAAAGACAAAGTAAGGAGGTGCTGAACATTTTCATACCGGATGATTTTTTCAATTTCTGTTCTTGCTTTGTTTTTTTTTTTAACACAAAGCTAAAAAACAAGGTACGAAGTTTGAACCTAATTAGAATAGCCTAACAGGTGAAGATGGCAAAATTGTTTCTGAGAAAGATGGAGACACAAATCGCAGCGGCATGTGCATTCTGCCCTTCAAAATACTTCTGAGAATAACCGCCCCCCCCCCCAACAAATACAGCATAATCGAGGGTGTGGAAACAGCCATGTGCTCACCGGAAAGGTAAGCAGTGGACCCCAGGCATCTTGTGATGAAAAATAAAATACATTATAATAAAACTTCAATTTCCATTTTCTGCAATCTTTGATAGTGCTACTTTAAAAAAATACCAATGCATTTCCCCAATTCCCAATAAAGGCAAAATGACAGAGGGCTGAAAACAGACTTCAATTTGTTATCATTTTCTGCAGCAGTAAGGAAAATGCAGAAAAGACTTTTTAAAGTAAAGGGACAGAATTAAACTATCTTCCTGATCTTCGCCAACCCCAATTTTCTTTCACTCCTACCACTCTGCGGCCGTGTACTCAGGAAAGGTGGGTTTCAGCTCCAGTCTGGGGAGCAGCTAATGACCTCCCTAGGTCTGACTTCCAGAAGGTTCTATTCCCCTCATCAATGCCTGGGTGAGGCACAGGCACAGGCCACGGTGTTAGATAATTAGACATCAGAGAAAGTTTGCTGACGTGCTTTTGGAAGTATTCTCACACCCCTAAAGGAGGCTCACCAGAAGGGACCGCCTCTTGTTTCTTTCAACCGTGGTGGCTGTCATTCTGCTACCAGTTTGAGGACAATGTGATGCACCAAGGATGGCAGAACCAAAAGATTGAAGGACGTGGGTCCTCGACGACATCACCGAACACTTAACCGACCCAAGAGCCTACTCAACTCTGAAAGTATGACATTCAACGCATGTTCTCACACTGGCCATTGGCTTGCTCCCTCCAGCCGCCTGCTACAGCCGCACGGACGTAGAAGTCTCTGAATCCCCTGGTCTTTCCACCTCCAGTTCTCACTGCCTGGAGTTTTCAGCAGCTGCTGCACGCTGTACGCATGCTGTGCCTGCCAGTTCCTTTTCTCATCTTCATGATTCTTCCGTGTCACATCTGCCAAGACTCTCCCTTCCTCAGCCTGCCCAGCTGGCTCCCCATGAAGGAAAAGGACCAAACACCATCTCCTAACAACACTAATATAACTTGAATGAAATGTTACAAATGCAAAATGTTTTATAACCACGTGTTCCTGTGAAGGACTCTCCAGTGAGCCTGTGAGCTGCGTGAGGACGGAAGGGTGTGTTCTATGCCCATGTCATCGTGACTTGGAGAGAAGGAACCCTGCAGTTACTGGGTGAATGAATGAATGAATGAGGAATGAATGAATGACTGAGAGACAAGAAGAAATGTCCTTTACTCTAGCTGTACCTAACTTTGGAGTATAACTAGGTTAGGTGCTACATATTCAAAAGATAAGTAATTACCCCATTTGTATCAGAAACCAAATTTTCCTTGTATCCCTCAACAACTCCCTACTTTGAGGACAGCACTATAATCACAGAAACGACAGGTCCTGGCTGCCCCTGCAGAAGGGCTCCCCGTCTGTGCGGAGCATCTACGGGTTTGTCTGCGCCAGGCCACCTCCCCGTCCCTCGCCCCACCCCCCTGCATGCAAACAGGCCTCTTCTTCTGAAGACTTGCTCCTCCCTTACTTTCCATCTTCTCCTTCCAAGTGGGGCCACCAATTAAACAACCTAGGTCATGGGGACCTGTGATCATGCCTAGGTCCATAAACAGCCCTCCTTGTGATTTTTAAAATTGACACTAAAGGAAAGTAAGTGCCTTGCTCTCAAAAGAACCTCCTGAAGGAAGCAGATGAGAAAGAACCATGTTAGTCAGAAGGCAGAGAGCGAAGAAACAAGGACCATCGTCCCAGGTCCTGGATCCAGCCGTCACTGATGCCGGAGCACTCTGCGCCTCCCTAGCTTAACCTGGGGTTTGCTTACGGAACGTGAGAGTCTCTCTCTCGCAGAAGAACTGTCCACCCCCCAACGAAACCAACATCCACGTCCTTCCCACAACTACGTGCAGCAAGGACTCTGCTTACTTTGCGGGTGGGGAACCGGAAGCTCGGGACTGAGAGGAAGCGTGGGCCAAGTCACCCAACGAGTGGCTGAGCTGTGACTTAAAGACGGTCACCCAGGTTCCCAGATGCGACCGTCGGCCTTGCCTTCCTCTTCCTGTGCTGTTCTTGGGGTGCTGCACACCAAGTGGGGCTCGGGGACCCCGGACAATACGCAGTAAGTGCACGTGCTCTCTTCATTACTAACAGAGAGGCCATTGATCTTAATGAACTCCTTGGGGGTTACAGGGTTCAGTTAAACAACGTGGACAAGGTGCCCTGAGAATGTAAACAGGCACCGTTTTTATAGCACACTATCACTCACGGGCCGCTGGCAGTGTCAATAACTAGAAGCCATAAAACAAGCACTTTAAAAAAGTAATCGAAAAAACACCTGTACATAAAGACTTGGTATCAGTCGTTTAACTGAACATTAAATGTTTGCTTTAGACACCACAATGTAATTGGTAATGCAGAAGTGAGTTTCCTCAAAGGACCTTAGGTTACATCGAAAGGCAAAGCCTTTCCAGAAAACTGAATGGTTCTACTTTCGTGCACGTCCTTTAGGTTTCTGGGTGGGTGCGTCTCTGGCCTCAGCACTTGCTCACTGACCTCACAGGGCCATGATCTCTTGGGTCGGCCACTGTCACAAACCCGAGGAAGAACCATGAAACTTAGAAAAGGACAAAAGCAGGCACAAGCAAACCAGAAGATGATGGATTTGTTTGCAAAACTAATTTTCCCAGAAGAAAAATAGACATCCCCTGCAACGTAAGGGTGTGCTCAGACTCGGTTTTTATATTAGTGACTTATTTAATATGGCAGTGGGCACGGGGCAATCCATTAAAAAGCAATTTCCCTCTTACCACAAGGTGTTTCATCATCTGACGTCTAGTACTCAATCGGAGTGGAGTAGTCCTTTAATATTTTATGAGCGGAAAACAACTCATGTGGGCATGTTGACTCCAGAAACATAGGAGTCTTTTGTTAGCCTTGCAAGATGTCCAGAACGGCTTTTGCAATAGATGTCGAGCAACAGGTCAACCTGAAAACTTAAACTATCAAAACACTGCAAAAATTAGGCTTTAGAACGGGTAACAGGCATTTAAATACATATGTATGCACATGCATACACACACATATACATATTTATACATATACATACATATATGCACAAGCATATATATATGTGCATATATATACATATAAAATGACTCATAACTAATAGGAAAAATTGTCAGTCCCAACTTGTTTATACACTTTCTGAAGTAGAAATTCCTGGGGCACAAGGACCATATCTCATTCCCCTTCATGCCTGCAGGTCCCTCACAGTTCGTGGCACACTCTGAGTAATCAATAGACTGTTATGGAAAGGATGAATAAGTGTGTTTGTCATCTTGTGTGAAGGGGCCCTGCCACACGTATACCAGGCCCAACTGTCCAAGCTCAGCCTCACCACAGAGACCAGGCCTGGCCAGGGCCTGAGCAGCTGGGGCAGAATGTTGACAGTCACCCTTCCAGTAGAAGGTGGGGCGTGGGAGAGCCTCCAGGGCTCTTGCACTTGGGGCACCCCCAGAGATCCCCGGGTCTCTGCCTTCATCCCCACTCTGCCATCTCAGCCCCCACGAGCTGGCTTGACTGCCAGGTTCTCCAAAGGCCAGGAGGGCTGCTCTATACCCCAACCCCCTAATTTCTAGATTATAGTGCCTACATTTCCCTGAGCAACACTGTCTACTCAGAAGCTGCCCCTATCCCCCATCAGGTGGGGCTCCCCTGATCCACATGCACATGCTCTGTCCTCACACTGCCTGGAATTTGACCATCTTTTCCAGGTCAGTGCCCTTGGGGTGAATATTATCTGTTTCCCAGGTACCTCTTTAACTCCTACAACTGCAATTTCAGCCACTGAAGTTACCCATCATCAGGCCAGAATGAACACACCCAGAGCCCTGCTCTGCTTAAGGATGGGGAGACATTTTGAGAAACGTGTCGTTAGACAGTTTTCTCACTGAGAACATCAGAGTTCACTTATACGAGCCTAGGTGGTCTGGCCTACTGCACACCTCAGCTGCCCTGTACAGCCTATTGCTCCCCGGCTACACACCCGCCTGTACAGCATGTTGCTGCACAGCGCGGTGTGAGAGTAAATCAAGCACCAGAGGAAATGATGCAATCAAGAGACTCAGTAAATAAGATGCATGAGGCTGCAGCTGGCGTAACACTACGTTTTATAAAGCACAGTAAATACACTGTGGGATAGTACAAAATGTGGGGCGGTAGGAGCACAGTGAAGTTGTATGTTACCAAGGACATAAAGGCGGTATGTGGCAGGGAGAGAACCTAGAAGCCCTTTCTTCCCAACATCCTCCTTGTCCTCCACCATATCTCCATTCCACGTTAACGTGGGACATTAGAGACACGTGTCTGTTGGACGGGGAAGAGCAGGAAGCCGGGGATAGCAATCAAAGCAAAACAGAGGGTCTCTTCTGCAGCCACCAGGGTGAGCACTGGGAGCCCAAGCAGGCCCTTGGGAGGGTAGGATGAGGGCAGGGCAAGGAAAGGACCACTTGGGCTATGACCGGGACCTGAGATGTGCCGGCCGTGTGGAGCATGACAGGTCTCTGGGTTCGGAAGAACTTAGATGGTTGGCGGTGCTTGTCAGCCAGCGACTCTACGGTCTCCCCCTGAAACTGAGACTGACATGAACAGACACAGCTATCCGACTAAGGAAACCAGTAGAATTGGTTTGAGTCAGGACCTTGAGCCTTCCGCTGAATACACAGTTAGCCAAACAGCAGACATGAATCTCAACAAGGTGGTCTGACTCGGAGGAGGAAGGAGAAACCACACCCAGGCTCCAGGTTAACTGAGATGTTCGCGTCGGCGAGCAGAGACCCAAGGAGGCGGACACAGAAATCTCTCAGGTCAGGCTGCTACACTAGCCACGCATAACACCCGGGGTCGGGCTCCTCGGCAATGAACTCCAGCTTCTTCCCCCAACACTGGAGGAGGGTAACGTCTGCTGTGCTTACGAACAAGCGGGCCCAACTTCTTCGTTTCTCGCTCACTAAATTCTGAATTTTCTCATTTACCTTAGCCACGCTGCAGTCAGTTCTACGCTGTAAATAAAACATTACCCCCCTTTCCAATTTCATCATTGGATTTCTTCCCATTCATCATTTCAGACCATTATTTTAAGCTCTCAAGCAGGTGACTGAATATTTATGCTTCCACAATAATTCCAAACACCCAACATTCCCCTGGTACAAACAGTGTTCTCTGGCGCCCACACGGGGAAGCCCACAGGGAAAGATTTCATGTGTGTGTCAGCACCACTGATGTCAGGGGGATTGGAAGGCAGCCTGTCGGCCAGCTTCCACCTGATTCACTTTGACAGGTTAAAGCCAAATTATGCCAATGAGCAAAAGGCAAGAACATCATTATGCCCTCTTTTTCTGGGTGTCCTCTCCCAAATTTGTAATAAAAGGAAGAAAAAAAGCAATAAGCATATCTTTTAGAGCACACTTCTCCCGGTCAGCTCCCCCATTTTCTTCAACAATTCCTTCTTTCTTAGAGAAAGCATTTTAAACCAGTGCGATACTGGGAGAGATTTCATTAAGGTATTCCATTTTTTTTCTTTATGGAGAAAAATGGTTTCAGAAGAAAGAAAGGAAAATGATCTACTGGTAGGTGAAAATGCAGGCATTTGAAAAAGAAATTCATAGGCCATTTTCCTAACCAAGTATTAAATGCAAGGCTGTTTGAATATATACTCACTGTTATAAGACTTGAAGTTCTGTCCCAGGGCCTGCCCATTTTCCCATTCTCACAGATTTTAATAACATGTCTTCCCAGAGCAGACGTGCAGAAATACACGCACTGCAAACCTGGGCCAAAGGACGCCCAGCCCACTTGGTGCCAGGGGGCAGCGGCGGTCAGCGCTCCGGGAGCTGCGGGTGCAGGTCGGACACAGCCCTGGAAGCGGCTGCAGGCCACACCCCACCCCGCCCAGCCCTGCCCCGCCCCGCCCCGCCCGTGTGAGAAGCGGGGGTACTTACGCAGCTCGCCCACTTTCAGGGTCTCGCACAGCATCTTGGTCAGCTCTATGCTGCTGCGGCCGAAGGGGCACTCGTGCTTGTCCTCCCGGCTGCTGTTCTCGAGCACGATCTGGAAGCAGAGAGCGGACGGGTCACACGGGGAAGCGACTTTGGGTCGAACGTCAAAGACGTGGGCTCCGTGGGACAGAAACAGGTCCACTCCAGCTCACCTAACCGAGGCTCTCGGGGCAGACAAAATTCTCCTCTAAGTATATTCTCAGGCTAGAGAACCTGAAACTCTTGCGTTTTCCAGCCTTCTGAGACCCTGGAGGAGGAGATTTTGCGTCGTGGTGGCACTTACAGAGACGCCTATGGAGTTTTTCAGAACAGCACAATAGAGACATTTCTACTTCAGTGATGCAATCACTGTCTTGTCCTCTCAGCCATGTCTTCCCTTTCCTGGGAAGAGCAACTCTTCTTCCGGGACTTCCACCCTGGGCTTCCCGAGGAAGTCACCTCGTCCTTACAAGACCTCAGCCCTGGCCTTTGTTGGCTGAACCACACCTGAGGGACATGGACGCAAACTGGACCGACCGAAGTCCTTCCCTGGACCGATCATGGGAAAGCGGGAGGCTGGCCCAACCATGCTGACGGCACATGGGGGGTATGAGTGCAGGAGCTGCCTGAATGTGAGCCAGCAGTAAAACGAGTTCAAACAAGAAAGACAAAATGTGAAGAAAATCAGAGAGGAGAGGAGTGGGAGTCAGGGGGCCCTGAGTGGCTGGTCCCACTTGTTCCCCAAGCAAAGCTCCTTCCCTGTCCTTCACCTGTCTGCTGAGAATCCTGTGGTCTACCCCATCAATTCTCCTGTTTCCTTGATCCCACTACAACTAAGAAAGCCATTCCACCTATGGGTTAAACAAAAGTAAAACAAAACAACAAAATTCTAGATTAAAGTTGCTAAACTTGACATTCATGTGTTCACAAAAGGAATCCCCAGCTCATCCACCTTTGACGCCACCTCCGCCTTCCTGGTGGATTGTGGGGACCTGGAGAGCCACGCCCACGGCGTCTGCAATACTGCAGTGCGCCAGCTTGTGTGGCTTCTCTCCGTAGGCTACAAACCCTTTGATGGCAGGAATGGAACCGTGTTTATTCATTCAACAACAATAATAACTGAGTGAAATAATCATCTACTGGAAAGATGCCCAGGCTCCATCAAATGGAGCACAAGACAGACCAGGGTTTGGCCTCATGAAGGAACATTCATTCTAGTCTAGGGAGACAGTAAGAAAAGAGGCGATCACAGTTCACCCAGGTGCCGTGGCTGAGGAGGTAAAGAAGAAGGGGAAGGCCGGGGTAGGGAAGTTTAGATAACAAGGTGAGTACTGGGAATCCAAGGACGAGGAAGAGCTTGTAGTTAGGGTCTGGGAGAGAGAACATTCCAGGTAGAGGGGTCAAGGACAGAGCCCCTGAGATGAGTAGGATGTGTTTCGGGTGGCCCAGCACACGGCCTGGCAAACAGTGGAGAGGGGTCTGGGGGTGTACAGGGCCACAGCTTGGAGACCGAGGGAGTCCGAGCAAGCCAGGAGCCTGCGAGGGAGGCCAGAGCCACTGCCCCCGGGCTGTGTGAGGGTTATTCTAAGACTCTGACAGGCTAGCCCTGAGGTTTCGACAGGTGAGTAGTGTGACCTGATTTGTTTTAAGGAGATGTACGAGTGTGGCGAGTGCTCCGCAGGGAGGCGGACAGAAAGCACCATTCTTCTGGAAAGCCTGGGCCTTGTCCCCGACAGAAACGAGGGCAGCTCAGGCTGGGCCTGCACAGTCCCGCAGCACATTGTCGTAAGTAATCACAGAAGGCAGAAAGACTCCCAGGAGACATTGAAGGAAGAATGTTCGGAGGGCGGGAAGAAGAAGGAAGGAGAAGGGAAACAGGGAAGAAGGGCAAATAAAAGAAGGTGCTATTTTATTGACCCACACATTTCTAAATAGTGAAGAAACATGGGGAGATCAGTGTGGTGCAAACTGTTTAAAGCCAGAGAAGCAGGATTTTAATGACAACACGCTCCCATTGTTTTCTGCATGAACGCCATGCCCATAGTGCCAGTGCGTGCGAGTGCGTGCGCGCGCAGACACACACACACACACACACACACACACACACACACGTTACTATTTTCATTGAGAGGCCCCCAGGAACAAATCAGCCCTTCCCAAAGGGGAACGTTCCTTCCAGCAAGGCATTTACACCTAGCCGTAACGACAACCGATGGTTGCATTTTCAGTCTCCTTGCCCACTTGTGACATCATGGCTGCTTTTGCAGACTTCATCATGATTGCTTTATCGCCCTCATGATTGTCCGAGAGGTCGATGAACCACTCCAAGTTTGCAACATCTGCTGCGATGCATAACCATGCACTGAATGTCACCATGCACATGCCCTTTACTGTCCTTGGGATTTATGAGAAAAACTCTCCCTAGCAGTCTCTTTAGGAAACACAGGTTTTGGCTGGTTGGTTTTTACTCCCATGAAATGCCTTCTCCTGCCAACGAGAGAGCAACTCCTGAGGGATCCTTAAAAGTTCTGTTCCCACCCTGGCTGGTGTGGCTCAGTGGATTGAGCATGAGCCTGCAAACCAAAGGGTCGCTGGCTCGATTTCCAGTCAGGGCACATGCCTGGGTTGCGGGCCAGGTCCCCAGTAGGGGCTGTGCAAGAGGCAACCCCACATTGAGTTTCTCTCCCTCTGTTTCTCCTTCCCTTCCCCTCTCTCTAAAAATAAATAAATAAATAAATAAAACCTTTTAAAAAAAGTTCTGTTCCCTCCTCACAGTGTCTTCTGGACAATCTGCCAAGCACAGAGTCTCATTTGAGTCTCATTTGACTGAGACTGAATCACCCTCCTCCTTTGAGAAGAATCCTTTCAGGTTCCAGCCAGAAATGCCAAGTCAGGACAGCAGGAGGGGGGAACAATTAAATTCCCAGCCATCAGGGAATCCTTATTTCTCTTTTAAAAATTGAGTCTCTGTGACAGCCATACACACGTGTCAAGGAGCACATCTCCTGATGATGGGAAATGGATGGAAAAAACAAAGCAAGACGACAGAACATAAAAGACAGGAGGCAGGTAGTTTCCAGCCAGCTCCCTGGGAGGACATTCCCCTGCATTTCACATTAACATCCTATTAACATTTCATGAGATCATCAATATTTAATGAGGCTGTGTTCTGCATACACTGTAGGTAAAATTACTGCCGCCAATAAATGTTCTGGAAACCTTTCCAAGGCACAGTTTATTAGCAGGCACTAAATTAAGGAGTAATTTAAGTAATCAATATGTAAATCAGCCTGGAGAAACCCTACTCTTTATTCTTTAAGTTACCATCCATCTTATCATATTTACCTGCCTCAAGAAAAATAAACCCTCCTCCTTGACTGATTTCTTTAGATAAGGCAGACACAAATCCTTCAAGTCACCTGTGTAGGATTTCAGGCCAATGTTCCTACAGAAATATTTTAGGAAAGACTATGATGATGAATGTTACTAATTACGTATTAATAGTGAGAAATAAGTCTTAAACTGGTTAGTAGCTTGTTTTAAAATTTAACACACTGCTATATCTATAGTCAATTCCAACATTCTGGCATCAACCATGTTCACCCAAGACATTTTGAAAAGTCCCGTTTAGAAATACCAAGGCCTATTTTTCATCTTTATTTTCCCTCCCTGTTCAGTCTGAGGAGCAAACGCACTGGAACAACAGCTGCAATGGAGACAGCACTGAAACTTGCTAGTATCACTCATCATAGAACACGCCGCACGCCTAAAGAAGCTGTACCCATCTGCATGCTTTATAAAATAAAACACTGGGTATTTGTCCAATATTAAATATAACACACACAAATGCTTCACAGTTCACAGGGTATATATACATATATCTATCAACCGACCCCCAAGAAGTCCATAAGACTGATAAGGCAGGTATTTACTACTCTATTAAAAATGTTGAGCCATGAGGAAGAGCTGGCCTAGGTCAGTCCTATCCTAGAATTCAGTTTCTAAAGTCTTCAGTTTCCAAACCGCCCCCTGCCCCATTATAGTGGACAACTGTCTTCACATATGTGATGCCATAAAACTCAATCAGTTTCATGTCAAAGAGGCTAAGAGAACTTTGATTAATGTCCTCCATCTCATTGAAGTGAGTCAATAAATCCCAGAACCTCCTGGACAAAGGTATAAGGTTCTGTCTTATCTCATTTATCCCTGAAGATGGGTAACGATCTCTCAGGGTGAGTGACCACAAGCTGTTGTAAACTGTCCCCACAGGCTTTATTTCCATAAATATTGAGTTCCCATCAGTGCAGATCACGAACCTATTTGCCTTGGGCGTGACCATTAAATGCTGAGTACCAGGCTGGATGCACTCTGCTGCTGCCCCTTCTCTGACCCCTGGGGCCACCTGCTCTCTCAGCCTCTCCACATCACATCGCTGGCTGTACTCAGTAACTAATATACTTTCCTCCACTTCCACTGAGCACTCCCCACCTGGGGCAAGCCCAGCCCTCGGCTCTCCCTGTATCCAACCCGGGGAAGCCCTGAGGGCTTCGCCTATTGCCTCTCATCTACGAAGCCTTCTTTGTCATGCTGCTTTGACTCCGAGGATCATGATGCTGCTTTGACTCCGAGGATCACGTGAAGCAACCTCACATCCCTGTGACTACTCTGTAACTACCATTCTGCACTTTTCAATCTATTCCCCTTTTACACCCAGTCCTCCAAACCCTGCTCCCCTCTGGCAACCACCGGTTTGCTCCCTGTACCTACGAGTCTGTTTCAATTTTGTTTGTTTGTTTATTTGGTTCTTTAGATTCGATGTATAAGAAAAATCACATATATGACCATCTAATCACTGTGCTGTACACCTAAAGCCAACACAAAATAACACTGAAAGTAAACTACAATCAAAAAATTTAAAACAGAGTACTGAGTTCTCTCCAAAGAGGAGGGATTTTCGTCTTGCCCCGCTCCCCTCACAAAGACGTAGAAGCATCGACGCTGTGAAGAGTGAGGCTGAACCGGGGTGAAGTCACACAAGGCAGCCCATCGCGTGGGGAGACGGGCCAAAGTTCCTTAAAGCCCGTTTCACAGGACTGTCAAGTGTATGAAATCATAACACAAAAGCCAAGAGCCTAAAACAGAACTCCAAGGTGGCGTTTGTTACCCCTTATTGTCCTTCCTCTTCCTTTTCCTGCATGGCCAAAGCCAAGACTATGTGCAAACTTTCACTAGCCACTGAACCAAAATCATGACCCCAGTGGAAGTCGCTCCCTGATGACCAGCCTCGGGGGGCAGACAACAGTAAGCAGAGGCTCTCTCCGAGTTTCACGATGAGAAGCAAACGAAGTAGCAGGGTGGTCACCCACTCCCATCAGAAACACCAGACAGATGTTCTGCTCTGTGCTCACGTTCTAGCAGGACTCTCCCGCAGGAAAACAGGGTGCTCTGAACACAGAGAGGGTGCAAGGACCCCAAAGAACAAGTCATGGCCTGGTGAACTGGGTGATCAAGTCCCAGTATTAAACTGGACGGCCACCGTTGGGCACCCCTGTCCTCAGAGTCTTATCAACTCACAAGCTCTGTTAAAACCCGTCTCCTGACCCCACCAGAGAAATGCCAATGTTCTTCCATGTTAAATCAACAAATAGCCCAAAAGCCTGATTACTATCAGCGAGCCTCCCACCCCCACCACAACACAGGAGTAGTTCTGCATTAATAAAAGACCATGGAACATCCCAGAATGAAGTGTTAGCCCTTAAATCACATCCCTAAGACCCAGACCTCTGCTGAGGTCAAAGTGTCAGCCCAGCTTGGGGTCCACTCGCAGAGACTTGGGAGCTACGAAAGAGCCACTTTTCCTATGTCCCCACCAACATTAATGGCGATCGGTCCCAAAGCACCAGAGAGACGTGTTAGACAAACACTGAGCTGCCTCGAGGGGGCTGCACAGGAGCTTAATTGCGATCATGAATTTGAGCAAGTTCATAAAATCAAACAAACATGCCCAAGTCCTAATATGATGATTCTAAATGGGCAGAGAACAAAGAACACTGCAATTACAGAAAGTGTGCCAAGCAGGAGAACAAACCAGAACGAATCAGAGCCCAAGGCTGCTTGCCCATCTGACCTACCGCCCCCCACCCTTTTACAGATAGGGGAAGTGACCCCCAAAGTAGAGAAACCTAACAGAATTCACTTTAAAGGTGCAGCCCAGGGAGCAGTAACAGAAAAATAGCAGGCTTCATTTCAGTGCTTCCGCGGAGTGTCTCATTGAGTGCACAGGCACTACCACCTGACAGAAACCCTGGACCCTCGCACCTTACAGCTGGGGAAACAGAGGCCAAGTGATGTTGTGTAATCTGCTCCGGGTCACTTAACACCAAAATCAATAGAGCCAGCAGGGGAACTTAGGTGGCGTGGGCCCAGCGATCACAGTCTTGGTTACCGATTCCAACCGAGACACACGCCTGTTCCTACCGAGAACGGAGAGGGTGCAATAGTACCAGAGCTTTGACCGGGAAAGTCCTTACCGTGGTGACAGACTAGCTGACAGCACCGTGGCTCCGGACAGAGACAATTTCCCTGGAGCTACCTCTAAAAGACTTGGTGACTTTAGATACTTTCCTTTACTCTAGTTTTCTCCTATGAAAATGATGGTGGAAGGAGACTAGACTTGGGGTAGGGGGCACACTATGCAATATACAGATTGCATATTATAGAATTATACACTGGAAACTTATATTATTAACCAATGTTGCCCCAATAAATATAAATTTTTTAAAAAACTGGGGGCGGGAACACCTGCCCTCCAAGGGTTGCAAAGATTAGGTGACACAACAAAGTGAAGGTCAAGACCTCTTAGCGCCCGAGACAGGTCCGGCCCTCAGTGATGGAGACCACTGACCTGCTGTGGTCATACTAATCACATGGCCTCTTGCCCCAGGGTGCTACCATTTGCTTTACCAAAATACTCTTATAGTTCTGGGGCACAGCTGGCGACAAAAACACATACCACAGAAAACAAAACTCAACTGCTACAGAGATGATTAACCTTGCTCTTTGACAAAGGAAGGGCTTGGGGGGCACACACGTTATTCCTGACGCAGACCGGTTCTTTCAGCATCTCTTTAGGAGAGTGGCTCTCAGACTGAAATGGCACCACCATGTGCACCACCTGGGGGGTAAACACAGACTGCTGGGCTGCCTCCCTCCTTCCCCACCGCGGCTGATTCAGCAGGCCTGGGGTGGGGCCTAAAAAGAAAGCGCAGGTAGACCGAGTCCTGAAGTCTTCTGAGGCACTGGGGTCACCGAGGGAGGCAGCGTTAGCTAAGCATTTCAGGGAACACTTAAACATTATTTTTAGCAGCATTCTCTTTCAAAAAAGAAAAGCGCTTCACCCACACTCCTCCTCTGGTCCTTAATTGGCCATTTAGAGAGGCAGCTGCCTGTGGTGTGTCCAGGCTGACAAGCAAGCCTCGAGGCCTTTGAACAGGGCCAATGACACCACGCAGCTGAGATGTGACAACCGGGGCGAGAGTGTGACCAGGAAAGGGACACCCGGGGCAGAGTGTGTCAAACTTCAAGAGCTGCTCCGAAGGCCAAGAGAACAATGCACCCCAGGAAACGGAGGGAAAGAATGCCCAAGGGGTCATGTTGGGGAGAAAACAAAGTAGAAACTGCACACAGCGAAGTGAGATAAATAAAACTCCAGACAAACGAGAAAAACGGTTTAAAACCCAGCTAACGAGGTAAAATCCTTTCCGGAATAAAATCAGGCAACTGCACAGAGAGAGGCATAATAAAAGCCATAAATATAAAATGGCAAGGAATCAACTGGGTAATGGTGCAGTAATTAAAGCCTGGAGGTTCATAATGGACCTCGAACCGAACATTGATCAACCGCAAAGAAAAGCCGCCTGCGCTGTGAGGTAGAGCGACTCGCCAGCGGGACGCGCCAGGCGCTCCCAGCAGCCCCTGCGGCGAAGCTCGCTCCCTCTGAGGACGAAGCTGGTAGCACAGAGGAAGGACAGGACGAATCACAGCAGGGGTGACTTGTGTCTGTGGCTGCATCGTGACCCTGATGTCACCGCAACGGGGATATGGGGCTCGAAGGCCTCCTCGTTTAGTTAGGCCAGTACACGTGTTCCTGGGCCTGGTACCCGTGTACACGCAGGCACATGCAGGTACACGCAGGCCTCACTCCAGGCATGAAGAGTCACATCTTGTGTATTTAAAACTGTGGTTCTCTAACTTGAGCTTGCACTAGAATCATCTGGAAACATTAAAACACAGACCACTGGGCTCCACCCTGGACTTATCCTTTAGTTGTTCTGGGTAAATGCACGAATCTGCGTTTCAAACATGTGCCCAGGGAAGGTGGTGGCTGCTAGGCTGGGGCCACACGTTACAAACCGCTGATTTAAAATTATGCGATGTCTACACTCCCAGCAAACCTATTTTTAAAGACACGGAAAATAATGAGAGGAGGTGAAAGAAGAAATGAATCTGATTCTGGTGGTGAGGGTTTTCTGTGACTGATAAAAAATATCATTAATAAGAGTTAAAATGCAGAGAGAGAGAATGCAGATTGGCAGTTGCCCAGGGCTGGGGTTCAGGGGTTTGGGGAGCTGATGGGCACTGGGTTTCCTTTTGGGGTGATGATAGTTACAATGTCTCGGAACTCAATAGAGGTGGTGTCTGCACAGCATTTCAAATGTACTAAACATTGCTGAGTAGCTCACTCGATAGTGGTTAATTTTATGTTCTGTGAATTTGACCTCGAATAAAAATAGAGGAAATGCATATGGAGTGATTATCACGTGCAAACTCTCCAGTGTTCTACGTGTTCGGTCCTCCCAAGCCACCAAGGAAGGACACGGGGCAGATGGGGGAACCCTGCCTTGGAGCTCGAGACACATGCCCTCTGTTGAGCAGTTAAAATGTGACGGGCCTGCCCCCCGAGTGCACAGGCAGCCTCGGGACTTCTACACTGTGCTTTGAACTGTTTCATGGGGGGAATGTAATGTTTGTTTCCAAGCCAAGGTTCAGGACTGACCAGACAGGGACACTGGAGGTGAAAGTCCAGAAATGGCCCAGGATGCTCATCCAGTAGGACACCCAAGGACAGCCACATTGACTTTGAGAGGGGATCGAAGCCTGAAGACCTCACAGAGCCCTTCCACCAGTGCCCACTGATGCCAAGGGCTCTGTGGCATCCAGCGCTCCCCTGCAGCTGGCTGTGAAAGCTCCTTAGGATGCAGGCATGTGCTAGATGCGGCCTTTGCAGGTAGAAAGCCCCCCACCTCCCCTAAAAACCCTGTGAAAATGCAGATTCCGCTCCACAGCCGGGGTGGCCCAGGGAATGCTTCTGCGGCTGCTGCAAGGGCGACAGTTTGAAATGGAAGAAACTGCTCCCCCAAATCTGCTGCTGAAATTCTAGCCCTGTTCTCTCCTGTACCCGCTGATTCAGTCATTACAAGTGTTCCTTTAAACATTTGTTCTTGCTAAGTAACTTGCTAGGTGCTAAAAATACATATGTGAGCAAAATACCACCTTTGGGGGTTTGCAATCTATTGGGAAGACAGGAGGGGACGGGATTCGTGAGGCGGGCAGATGTTCACTCGCTATGGACCTCTTTTATACACTTCTGTGTTATCTGCCTTTTTTACAAGGACGTATCTTTTCTGTGACGAACACGCATGTGAGACGTGATGGGCAGGCAGGGGGAGCTTCCCCAGAAGGGCGAGCCTTGCAGGAGGCGCTGAATCCAGGCTCTCGTGGAAGGCGTCTGTTTAACATTGCAAACCAGAGGTGAGCTACGGAAGGTAATAAAGATGAATTGCAAGATCCTGAATGAAGTCAGAGAAGCCCCTCAGCGTCTCGGGCAATAATAGCCATAAATCACCAGACCCCAGGGCAGGTCTGACTCCCTTGGCGCTGCACTGCTGAATACAAATGCCTCCCGTCTCCTTCGGCGGGACGCAGAGACGCCGGGACATTGTCGGCATCTGACAGTCATGGCCGCATGAAAAATCGGGCTTGACATTTCTCAAGGCTGATTTCTCACGGGGAAATTGTCGCCACTGTGTTAACAGTTATTGCCATCTTAAAGCCAAGTTACACTCCACGTACATTGTCTGAAATGTATTTGGGTGTGTAACCCGCTTTACTAAACAAACATGTAGGGGAGCGAGTGATAAAATGAATTCCTGCAAGTCGGATCACTCCCTGTTTGTCCACCGAGCTCCCAGGTTCATAAATCCACTCTGGTGTGGGGGAGTGGGGGTGAGGGGAGGCAAAGGTGAGGAGACAGAACTATTTCCTATCACCATCTTCTGGACAATCATAAATCAACATTTCCAGAAACATCTCCCGATCACATAATTTCTGATGCACATACTAAAATAGCTCAAATGGGGCAATTACATACTGAAATCTAATTAAGAAATTAAGCCATATGTTGATTTACTTGAACTTAATGGCATGCGGAAAGGAAATTTTTCATCTATAAACCTAGCCTCTTAAATGCATTTCTTCCCACTACCTCGTATTCTGCACAGCCATCCCAAATCTTGGCCACATCTGCTGACAAGGAGCTCTCCTCTGTGGTGGGACAAGCCCTCTCACAGAGGTCTGTCCAGGTGTGGTGCTCTTTTACGGAAATTGCTTCCCCGATGGCCCTCCAACCCCCACGCCCCTTCCACACCTGTCTGAATTTCCCTTCTCCTTCTGACTCAACCCAATGTCACCTTCTCCGGTAAACCACACGAAATTCCTTCCTCTAGAACTCCACAGCCTTATCTCCATCTTTCCTACCGCGTCTGTCACTTTCTGCCCTAAACTGTGGCGAAGCACACGCATCTCACTCCGCGTGGTGGGGTCAAGCCCCTGGAGTTGGATGCACATGTCAGCCTCCTGCCACCCTGCGGCCGAGTCACACAGCCATCACTTACTAATGAAACTGTTACTGACAGGCCAGTGGACAGTACAGACTGCAAGCCTGGCCTCTCACTCAGCTGGCAGTGCCCAAGGGTCCATGGGGCATCTCTGTCCATTATGGGAGACCACCTTGCCCGACATTAGCAAGAGAACTTCCACCATTTATTAATTCTGCACACTCTCCAGCATTTTAACTGAGTTACTGTCATCTGCTCAGCCCCTGTCAGACCCACTCCCCATTCTGTTCCCCCCGTGGATTTTATCAGAAGCAATGGCTTCTGTGATTCCCCCAGCAACCTCCAATGTCATCCTTTCCTTCGCTCGGGATCCAGACATTGCTCGGCAGCTGGAGTAGGTAACCGCCCACAGAATCTAAGCTGTGCAGGAAACTCAGGTAGAAACTGAGCCCCCTGCCCGTGCCTGACATGCCCCTGGGGGGACAGAGCCATGACGCAGGGAAGACGGAGGAGCCAATTCTCCCCGGGCTGGAGCCGCCGTGTCACAGGTCCATTCAGGGAAACTGCATCACCTGCTTTGTGCACTGTGAGGACAATCATGTACAGAGCATTGAGGCATGTGAAGATGTCCTCAGTTGTAGGTTCACGGGAATCACTTGGCAAGTATTTGCTCTCAACACTTCCTGTAAATACAGTGAGTGAGAACCAGCAGGAGAAAACGAACACAATGACAGGGAGCCAGCCCCCACTGCACAGGGACATCCCTTCCACACCCCCACGTGGCACGCTGGCTCCACTCCTTACCCTCCCGGTACCGGGACGAGGTGGAGGACATGGAAGGGGCGACATGCAGTGGGGCCGAGGGCTGGCACCCCATGCTGCCAGACTAAGAGGGAAACTCCTGTTTCCTAGGTGATGGTGCCCCCGAACTCCCTTGGTGCATATTGGGGACCATGCCTGAGTCTGCTGCCCCTGCTCGGCTGGAAACAGGCCCCACTGGTGAGCCCCCCATTCCTTGTCTGAAGAGAGGCCTGTCTGTTAATTCCGTGATGCTTTCAGAACCAGGAAAAACGGAAGGTAAGAGACTACGAAGGATTCCTTGAAAGCAAGATGAATGAGGACATTTGTCTTAATTACTCTACCACTGACAAAACTCTCTGAAGATACGGATGCGGAGGGGAAGAGAGCACGGCGGGCAGGCAGCGACCACTGTGGTGTTCCCAGGAAGCAGCCCTGCCCACCCAACTGCCGCCAGGAATGAACAGAGAGAGCCCCCCTTACGCCACATGGGCCCCTGCTCAGCCACCACAGGAAGTAGTGAGAGTGCTTAAACATTAGGGACAGTGAGCGATTATCTCACAGGTGTTACATTCCATAACGACTCTACCCTTTTCTTCATTTCAGAACCCTTTCTTTACCAAAAAGGCTCAATTCCTAATGAGTGTGAGGCTGCCGAGCACAGAGGCTCGGCTTCCACACGGTATCTGCGTTTGCACAGAGGCAGCCGAGGCCTGCCCCCCACAACCCACTCACGGTGGCGTCCAGACCCCTCCCATTACCCAGAGGTCCTTTTGGCACATTAGGTGCGGCCTCACAATAAACGTCCTCGCTCAGCGATGTGTTTGCTCTTGTACAAGGCTGTTCCCTTTAAATGCATTCCAGAAATGCAAATGTGAAGCCAAAAGATCTTAATACTTTTGTCACTTAAAATGTACTTATCAGTGGTTGCCAGGAATTTTTGGGGGGTGAGGAAGGAATAGGCAGCGCACGGAGAATTTTCAGGGCTGTGAAGATACTTGGTGTGATATTGTAATACTGGCCACGTGTCACCACCTATTCGCCCAAACTCGTGGAGTATACAACCCCGAGAGGGAACCCTCGTGCACACTACAGACCTGGGGTGATCACGATGTGTCAGTGGGGCTCGCCGGGTATAACAGAGGCACCCCTCTGGTGAGGAAGGTTGACAACGGGGGAGGCCGCGCGTGTGCAGAGGCAGAAGACACATGGGAAGTCTCTGTACCTTCCCCCAACTTTGCTGTGACCTTTAAACTCTTCTATGAAATACAGCCTTAATTTTTTTTTTAAAAAGATCATTCCAGAGGGCCAATATGGGCCTAGGGTTGGAAAGGACCATCTGTGTCCTTGATATTCTCTTCAGGTGGGAGAAGGAAATGGCTTTTGCCCAGATTCCAAGTTAGCCTTTTACTGTCTATGATAACACCGGACAACTTACTTCACATCCCTGAGCCTCGGCGTCCGCATCTGCAAAATGGGTCCAATAACAGTGTCCACCCTACAGCGTTGTAGTGAGACTTCGGAGAAGTAACTACATGTCCCTGACAGCACCTGGCACATATGCATCACTCAGTACAGTTTCCCTTTCATTTGTTCCCACCCTATGTTGGGTGGAGCCCCAAGCCACCAGACTATCAGCAGAACCGACTACTCTGCGGGAATAACGGCCTCATTGTTGGGCTTCCAGGTCCTTTTCTGATACAGAACTCATGTCTACTCACGCAGCACACACGGGTTCTCGTGGTAACTAAAGCCTCAAGGAAGGCTTCGTACCAGGGAGCTCCTCAGTCTCAGAGTACAGCCACTCTGACAGTCCCCCCAGCTCATTGGAGGTGCGTTTCTTCCAAGTCGGCCTCCAGTTCCGACCCTCTGAGACGCATCACTGAGGGCTGTGAAGGACTTCGGAGTGGAGGAGGGAAGCAACGCTGATCAGGGATTCGGCCTATCCAATAATCATCCATCTAACAGATAGTTTTAAATGGTCCAATGTTAGAGAAGGCATAGTCCCTGCTCAAAAATGTCATGTTTGAAAAAGATAATGATCGAATAATAAAACATATAGTCATCTAATTCCAATTTGAGTAAGTGCTATGAAGGAAGTAACAAGGAAACAAAACCAAGGAAATAAGGAAGAAAACAAAAAAGGAGCCAGGAGGAGGAAGGCCTGAAGGATGAATGAATGGGAGGGAGGTGGACAACTGGGCAGGGGTAGGGAAAGGAGAGGCCAGGCCAGCGGGAACGCCATGCTCGAAGTTCCTGTGGCTCAGGAGCATCGCCATCCGAGAACTGAAATGTCAGCCGCCCTGGTTTTCCGGAGCTTGGGAAGTGCAAGTTCGTAGACAGGTAGGAATGACCTACAGCAAGGTCACGAATTCTAACAGCCTCCAAGCATAGGGACCCTTGAACAGAATAGCATTTGGTAAACCAGCCAGGGAGAAGTTAGTCATTGGGGCTGTTATATTTGTTACTAACAGTGTTTTAGCCGCTTTATATATAAAATAAACTATTGTCTATTATTTAGGATTTATACTAAATTTTAGAATCTCAGACTTTACCAATACAGGGGAAAAGCTGATAAAATTAAGGTCAAGGTAAAAATAAAACCACCTGAGCACGTCAAACACGCCTGGGTACACCAGGTGGCTTGCGCAGCTCCTAAGGGGAAAGCTATTTTTATCAAATACGACAGGACCATCGGGAACACTACCACCTAAATTTTATTATACCACCACAGAATGCCTTCTGATTTGGAAGGCAGGTCGCTACTACAGGCTGGACCCCGGTCACATGAATGCAATTTAAAAATGAAAGTCAGCAGTGATTCGCCCAAGCATGAGCTTCAGCGTATCTGGGACAAAGGCACGGGGGTGGGGGCGCGTGCCGAGATAGCTGATGATTTGGTTTCCATCCCCAGATGGACCAACGGAGGGGCAGCTGCGGCAGGGAGGTGAGAGCATCGCTACTCTGCCTTCCGGCTGAGAGCATGAGCAGGGAGGGCACGCACGCTCCAGACAGAAACCCATTTCCCGGCTCCCTGCCTCGGGGGGACTGGCCCTCCGGCCAGGAGGCAGGACCCCAGATCTCAGTGAGTTCAGGCACTCATTTAACAGACATCTGCTGAGAGCCAGAGATTTTATTTTTTTATGTTGAAGTAATTTATCATTTTAACGGCTGTGTGGTGGGCAGTTAGATAGGCATGAGCCAAGCGAGGATAATGGGCCAGGCACAGAAGATCACAGGGCAGAGAGCCCCAGGTACCCAGCAATGGGCAAAACTAGGAAAACAAGGGCCTTGCCCCCAGGTGACCCTTTCTCCCCTAGCGTTTCGCTGGTCATGCGGTTTGGATCTCCCCCTGAATTGTCGTATCTGTGGTCGTGTGGGTTAGACACCCTGACCTTTCATATCGATGATCATACGGCTCAGACCCTCCCCTGACCATCCTTCCCCTGACGGGTCACTAGTCACGTGGTAGACCCCTGTGGGGGAGGAACAAGGGGCCACAGAGTGGCCTCATGTGACTCCACGCAGGCCCTCGTACGACCTCTCCCTGAAGTATTAGCCCCTGGGGACGACACCTGGGCCTCGGTGGTGTTATAGCTGCAGGTCCAGAAAAGCAGCCGAGCCAGAGACCTCAGAGTCACGGTGGAGGAGGGGCGGGGGGGCGTCTATGGACCCATACGTGGTGCCCAAAACTTCTCAACACAAGGTTCTGAGGAGGTTTAGCCAGCCTCGGGCCCTGGAGAAAGTGACCCATTGCTGGAAGGACACTTGTGACGAAATAACAATTGAGTACAGGGAATTCCAGCAACGGGGCACAACTACCAGCTCCCCTTTATGGTTCAACTGTTATTTTTATTTTTTCCTGCTAAAAAGCAGAAGAGGGGAGTTCTGCCTTCTGGTCCAACATGTAGAAACCTTGGGAATCGTTATTCCCAAACTCCCAACCAGAAACAGGCTGACCAAACCGAAAATCAACACCTCTCCCCAGTTTCAACAGAAAACCAGGGCGAACTGTCACCCTCCAAACTGGGAAAACAGGAAAATCCAGGGTATCAGAGCTTCCTGGGGGCAGAAGCCACGGCCGGACAGAAACACTTCAAGGGGAATGGACTAGTTGCTGGAGCTGAACATGGAGGACCCTCGGCAGCAAGGGCCTGGGGGCCCAGCCTGAGGAGGGGCCCTGTACTTTCACGAGCAACGTCTCCAGGAGCCCTGCCTGCTCTCCAGGTGAATATCACACAAAAACACTCTCTTGCTTTGATCAGAGGGAAACAGCGACCATGTTAGAATAATTCCAGAGCATTCCACTCTCTGTACCAGTGGCCTGCCCGCCAGGAAACCTGTTTTAATAGAGCTTATGCTGCCTGGATTTCACCAGAGCTTAACCAACGAGGGGACGGAACAGCCCAGTCCCAGCTACGGTTAGCCCACTCTCATCTAACAATGAAGGATGGACCTGAGAAGGACTTTGTGCGGGTCGCAGCCCAAGGGCACACGCCCACTGAAAGACTGAGACTCAGTCACAGGGCTGAGGGCACTCCCTTCCCTCACACCTTCCCGACACATCAGCAGGGCTCCTGTACAATAAATAACACGAGATCACAGCTAAACAAACCACAAGCCTCAGCCACTACCAGAGAAGGAGTCTCTAGGGAAATCCAAGGACAACACAGGACAGACAAGAGCAAAGGCCCAGGAGAAATGTTTGCCTCTGACCCCCCCTCAGCTATAGAGCACCATCAACACAGGCTCATTCCTGGTTGGACAAACAGAACCTCACACCCCACACCAAAGGCCCATTCACCTCAGTTCCTGCTACCAGCACATCGCATCCAACCCTTAACAAAAAAATTACAATTTGCCATCAGAGCAGAAAGCCACAGCGAACCCCTCACACTGCAGCTACTGAGCTCTGCACAGGGAAGGCAAAAAAAAAAAATGCCTAATGAAAGTGGACGCCCGCGCCATGACAGGAGAAAGGAGGCAGCTTGGTACGGAACACGTGCTCAGTAATTATGTATTTAACTAGCACAGAGAGACACAAACTCGGACTGTGTGGACTGAGAGACAGCCAGGTGGGAGAAAGGATGGGGTCCTATCCCTGGGTCTAAGACACAGCCCCCAGGACAGGGACTGTTGGCTACGGGCTTCGCTGATGCTCCAGTGAGGGCGTCATCCACAGGTGTGGGGTCTGTAGTTCCTAACCTTGCAGTTCACACCAGCTTGGGTTCACAGTGGGTCAGCTGCCTGCGGTTCATTATACAGATCGATTTTGTTTTTTTTTTTCTCTCTCAAGCAATCCATCACTCTGCTTTTAAAACCTCCCTGAGGTGTTTTTTTTTAAGATTTTATTTCTTTCTTTTTAGAGAAAGGGAATGGAGAGAGAAAGCAGAAATATCGATGTGGGAGAGAAACAGCAATTGGTTGCCTCTTGCACGTGCCTCAACCAGGGACCAGGCAAGCAACCCAGGCATGTGCCCTGACGGGGAATCGAACCTGTGACCTTTCTATTTGCAGGACGACACCCAATCCATTGAGCCACACCAGTCAGGGGTTCTCTCGCTGAATTTTAACATTTAAAAATCAAAACAAAAATGGTAAAACAGAAATTCTGACCCTCAAACCCAGGTCACACTTGTAGGAAAGGAGAATGAACGGTAACTGCTGTGTTTCAGACCTGTGCTAGGTTTCAAGACCTGACTCCGGTCCCCAAAGAACTTGGTGGTGGGGATGCAGAATGCACGTGGGCTGTCGCCAGAAGTCATTAATGCACGTGGAACCCGCCTCCCTCCGATGATGGGTCTTCTTCGGAGATAACAGCCAAGCCCATATTGAACAATGATCTCATCCCGAGGCCTGAAGCATCCCATTCAAATCGTTGGCTAGAATGTCACAAAATCTGCCTTCCAGCGCAATTAGTAAATCTAATCACATACATTCACACTCTCAAGAGGTCCTGATTGTTTGGCAGTGACAGCTTGGGTAGTCACAATCAACGAAATTAATGCCACTATTTTTAAAACACGAAAAAAAATTCTGTACAGAAAAATAAGCCCCCAAACCGTGAAGCTTGGTCAAAGAAGGAATAAAAATAAAAGCAAGAAATAAAGTATTTAAATGAATTATTAGACAAAGAGTCATTTTAAAGTCCCAGCAAGGCTGTGCCTTGGGTCCTTGTTATTCTAAATGGCTTCTGTGCTCCAGATAACCTAGAAGGAAACCGTCACTCAAAAAAAAAAAAAAAAAAAGGCTTCTTTACACAAAACTTGTGTTTAACTGGCAACATATAATTTCACTTAAAAAAATTAGGAGCAATTGCTGTTGAAGGCATTTCGGGGACAAGGGGAGGGGAGGATCTGTCAGCACTATGGGAACACGAAGTGATGGGCCACCAAGCTTTGTTCCAACCATTTGCTTCATAGTTAAGTTTAATTACACGTTACACACTGTCCTGTAATTATGTCGCCTGGGAAACTGCTCATTTCCCTCCTTGAAATGCTAGAAGTTCCCTAATTTATTTTAAAGACTCGGCATTGCCTCTATCGGCACTCGCCTTAGTGAGTGTGGGATATTTGGTGCCTGTTTCCTTAAAATGCACGCTGGTAGGCAGTGGGGGGGGGGGCTCGCATGGTCTGACAGACAGTGCAGAGGGCCAACTGTGCTGGGGTCCCCAAGAACACTGGTCCAGTGTATTTATAATAAGATCTGGTGACTTTTTTCTTCTTGAATGCCTACCACAGGAGAATCTGAGAAGTGTGCCATTCCTTTTCTCTGCTGTTGGGAGGCTGAAATTAAAGTCCTTTATTCTCAGCAAGAGAATAAACACGGAACGCAAGATAAAGCACCTGCTCTCTGGGACCTGACACCAAAAATGGAAAGAGGACCAAAACCGAGCACAGAAATATGAAACCCCCGGGAGATGGAACATGAATCAAGCAAGGCCTGATGAACTGGGGAAAAGAAAAGGCAAGTAAACAACTGAGCACCTACTGTGTGCATTCAGAATTTTTCAAAGGTCCCTGAAGCCCACCTCATCAGTGGTCAGTAACTCAAGCCCCGCAGGCACCAGGCCAATAGCTAGTATACAGGAAGCAGCCAGACCGAATATAACAGGGAGTTCTGGCACCTGGTTGTTTGGGGAGAGAATGGATGCCCTGCCTACAGGCAAGTCAATCACCTTCCCATTAAATACTGGGCCAGTTGAGCAAAACACATGCATGGGACCCCTTTGAACTGTGGCTGCAACCCCTACAGACGCCTAAGAGGCATTGGCTTTGACTACTGGAAGCGGACTATTTGGTTTTGAATTCAGCTCTAGTCCTTCCTCAGCTGTGTGATTCTGGGCAAACCTCCCAGGCTCTTCGTGTGTCAGTTTCCTCATCTATAAAATGGGAACAAATGCCATCTCCACAGGGGTGGTTGTAAGAAATTATTGAAAGTGTTTAGCATAGCTGTGACCTCATAGCAAGCTCTGTGCTTGCTATCAATTGTGTTTATAATAGAAGAGAAAAGTGGACAAGTGTCCCCCAAATGGCTTTGAACTTGCGGTGGACCGCAATGGACAGGAGGATCTACATACTGGAAGAAGAGGGAACAAAGGCTGCCTTATCCCCCCACCTCTGAAAGTACTGAAGGGGAGATTAGGGATAATGCATGGTAAGTACTTACGTTTTAAGTTTTAAAACACGTGAAGGTCCCAGGATGGGAGTGTCTCTCCTCCGGGTCCCCCCTGCGTGTGTTCCCTTCAACAAGGGCTGAAGAGCCACACCCCATGTCCCGCCAGCAAGTTAGGATCTAAACCAGTATTTTCCCAACTATTGTTAAAACTATTGTTTACTACGAATGCATCATGAGAAGGAAGACACTACTGAAAGGTTGTGAAATGGTATATACACACTTTAAATTCTTCATCCTTCAATAAAAAGGCTACAATAAAAGAACTTGAAAAAAACAATTCTTAGGTACAAAAGTCCATTTTTCCTCTAATCTACTTTATTGATGTATTATAAAGTTTTGTTTTGCTTTGGGAGAGTTTTAGGAACATACCTGTGCCCTGGCTCCCAAGTGTACAAAACCACTGTAATCAATCTCACTTGTAAAGGAATTTCTATTCCCCTGAAATTCATCATCTTCTATCCCACTCACCCAGTGTGCAAAGATATTCCAACCGGATGAAATGTTCATCATGAATTATGAGGTATGTTGAGGCAAGAACTGCAGGGCACATAAAGAAAAGGTCTTTTCCAGAATTTTCTTTTTATTTTGTACTGGAAGACTCAGCATCATATAAATTCTGCATTTAGCTGGGTAACAGCCTCATGAAAATCCCATTTTGTTTGTGACTTAGCATCAACCCAAGGAAAGAGCAGACACACGTGAGAGGGGTCGTGTCTGATCTATTCCATGCTGACCCAACACCGGGGACGCCAGGCCATTGCCTCATTAGGCCACTGGGAAGGGAAGCAAGCCCTGAGTGACTCTGAGCCCGCTGAACACGGATAACTTACAGAACAGTGAACTGTGCGTCCACCCAATGTACTGTGGAAAGCTGCAAAGAGGCAAAGCCTTTATGACTTGGTAGATGGGTGCAGGGTAGGTCGTATCTAAAAATCCAGAAGTTAACAAGATCCCAAAGAAGGGAAAAAAGAAAACGAAAACAAGATGAAACAAAACTAGACTAAACTAAACATCCTACTCTCCTTGGCTCGCGGCTCTAATTTCTGGGATCTAGGAACCGGACCCAGCCTTCCTGGTTGGCCACAGCGTCCACCTTGAGTCACCGCCTGGCAGATGGCGGGTGCACGGTAATATTTCCTGAATGAGTCAGGGAATGCATACATGTAAAAGGGACCTCTCTTCCTTCAGCTAGATGCTTTTCAGCATCGAAGAAGATGAGCCATTTTTGTTTTCTGTGTGAATCTGATTTTCCTCAGAAAAAAAAAAGACAGAAACAATAAAAGCAATGTCTCATTTGCATGCCTTTGGCTGTTATTGTTGCACAGTGAAATAGCTCATCTGACGTTCTGGGGCCCGGGGTTACGCACGGCATGCCGCTGTCCGAGGTAATGCCAAGAGGGTGCTGGACGGCTGACAGCAGGTTCTGAACTCCCTCGACCTTCTGAAATGCTTCTGCATGTTCCTCCTCAGGTCACTAGTCTGAAATCTAGAAAGCCCTGCAGAGACACCCTCGACAGGCTCACTTATTCCTTTATACAACTTAAATCATCTTAGTGTCAATCAAACATTTGGTAATATGGTGATACACAGGAAGAAGACAGCCTTGCTTTTCACAGCACGTACAGTCTAATGAAGACAATGTGGTATTGCACATAAAGTTTGTAACAGAGAGGAATGGGGGGGGTGGCAGGTGCTGTCTCTCCTACTTTTAAGAATGACTTCTGATCGTGCTGGGTTTAGGAAGATCACAGGTGAACACAGATGCCTGCTTGATGGTCCCATCAACTTCCCAAGTTTTCTACCTGCTCCTCATCGATTCGATCTCCTTTCCCTCCATGTCAAGGACAGACCTGTGGTGGCCATCACACCCCAGCCCAGAGACAGAGGGCTTCGAGCTGGAAAGAGCCTGAGATTTGAAGGCCAAAGATGCTGGCCCAAATTCCACCTGTCACCTGTCTGTCTGACCTAGTGAGACTTTCTGCTCCTCTTCAAGTCCCAGATTCCACATCTGTATGCTGTGATAACAATGCTTATATCATGGGCTTGTCCTGAAAAAAGGAGCTCATTTATCGAGCGTTTCTTGTATGTTACCCAGCCCACACTAAGTACTCATCTTCTCTGATCAAACGAGGGCTGGAGATTATTCTGACAAAGAATTCACTTCACCCTGAAACCACTCTGCTCATTGTGGCATTTCCCTTGAGTGTTTTTTAGGGCTCTGCTTCCACCACAGAGCTGGCCATCGTGTATGTAGGAGCCTTAGGTTTTCTTGCCATTACTTCCTACTTGGTGGCCGAAACTCAGCTCCGACGATAACCAGCAGGAGTCTTGCACCCAATGAAAACCAAGTCATTTGGGTCTCTCTATAGGTCCCCGTGAATAATTAAACACATCAAGAATGCGTAAGTCCAAAGGTTTTACTTCCAGTAGAGACACTGAGCTTATCAGTGCAGAAAGAACAAAAAATAATATGAAGAAGGTGTACAAAGGCACACCACACTCAGCATGTGTCACCGTCTTGTCTGTGGACTAGTGACAGCCTGGCACCTCTCACAGAGGGGCCCTGGTAGGTGAGCCGGGAGGAGCATCCGCAGGAAAAGCAGAAGCACATGTGCCCCGAGTCGGTAAGGCCCAGAAGTCTGAAATCACGCCAGGACTCCCGATTTGACTGTGGGCACAGGGCCTGTTCGGACTCACAATCCCTCCTCACGTTCTGTGCCCACCCCGGGTTGGCGGGGTGGGGGCGGGTAACTCAATTACATCCTCTGCTCCCATTAGGACCCAGCTGCAGAGTTTATTCAAAGAACCGCATACAGAACCAGGCTGCCGGTCAATAAATTCATGTTCAAAAACCTGCCCCCAGATAGTAACTGCTAAAAGCACAAAGGCCATGCTTCTCGGATGATAAAACATGAATTGATCGTTGGCAAGAGACCGTTTACAAAGAAACTAAAGAAACTCTTTACTCACTTAATGAGCAGGAAATTACGAAAATCCACCCTGTGGCAGGTTCCACAGGAGGCGGACGTGTGGGCTGGAGGTGACCCCAGAAGCCTGCTGAACTCAGTTCAGAAAGGTCATCCCAGCTGCAGCCATGGAAAGGGGGTTAGGAGGGACCGGGACTTGAAAGCACACAGAAGGCAGTGCCTACGTGGATGTGATCCCTGCTGCCCTTCCCTCGCTGCCTACCAGACAGGTCCCCCACACAGGTGTCCTGTGTGTATACAAGGGTCTGGCAGCTCCAAACGAAGACCCCCGTACAGCCCCGCACGTTTTCACTGAGGACGCCGCCGTCCATCTGTCCGCTCAGGCCAGTAATCTCCCTCTTTTTTCCTCCGAGACCCTGCAGTTCATTTTTGCTCAGAAATAACACATGCAAGCTGCTGGTCCCCAGTGCCACTGCTGCTATCCTAGTTCAGGTCACCATCATTTCTCCATAATTCCCCAAATTTTATTTTCGCTGCTAGTCGCGATTTCTCACATTTGTTTTCTGGCAGAAGAGTGGTTTTTCTAAAATTAACTCTCATCATCTTTATTTTAAACACTTCAGAAATTCTTCACTGCTTTTAGGTTAAAGCCCAAACACCACCCTATAGAGAGCTACAAGATTCCTAATGAACGAACCTACTTTCACCCCTCCGGCCCTGGCCACAGTCGGCCCTCCCCGCTGTAGACATATTATGATACTATTTTTGGTTCCCTGAACAAAGCACATGCCTTCCCCTGTTCCCCTCTGCTTGGAGTACTCTCCCACCCTACTTCCCTTCACTCAAATAACTAGAACTGTCCAACAGACCTTAGAGTAGGTACCACTTCCTCCAGGAAGCTTTCCCGATTTAACCTCCACACCTGTGTTGATGACTGTCCTCTGGGTCCCCAATTTCCCCACCTCCCCAATCAAATACATGCCCAGTGACTCAGAAAGTGCCTGATATTTATTTCTTCCTCCCCCACACCACAGCCTCCTTTCCTTTTCTAAACAGTGAGCTCCTCACTGACAGGACTCATGAGTGACTTGGTTCTCGGGGAGTCCCCGTCCCCTAGCTCACTGATGGACATTGGATGGTTACTCCGTAAACCTGTGCAGCCTGAGTGACTGGAAAAAAAAGGTCCACAGACAAGAGTCCTGGGGATCACGATCTTTTGATGGTCAGGCAGAGGGGGCGCAGCCCACTGGAGAGACTCGGAGCGACAGCCAATAGGAGGGGAAGACAGGCAGCGGGAGAGAGCGGTGAATGGAAACCTGTGTCCAGTGTGGACGGGAGGGCAACAGGGATCAAGGCAGAGAAGACTGCCCTGCACCGCCATGGACAGTGACAGGCGCAGCCACGGCGCAGGGTGAGGCAAAGTGAGCGGCAGGCGAGTCAGAGCAGGAGGCGCGAGATGGCTTGGGAAACCTCAAAGGCACAGTGTCCGAGCCAACGTGATGGGGGAGGAGGGTGCCCAGCTCAAAGAGGGAACGTCTGTGTGTGCGCACCAGTGTTGCAACAATTCTCTGCAGATCTGCCTGGCAAAGGGGATGGCGGGCCTGTAACCAGGCACAGAGCAAGCACTTACTGATCGACAGGGAGAAATAATGAATAAATCACGGCACTGAGACAGGAAATTTACTTAGTGGGGGAAAAAAGGCTAATTTTATAAAGATGTAAACTTAGCCAAAGGAACTCATCTTTATGCTGCAGAAGAGACTGCTCAGCTCATAGATCACCGTTTCATTAGCTGTCCGAGCGGCCGGTTTTCGGTGTCTGCATGACAGCACACAGTCACGGCTGGACCTGGCTGCCACAGTCACCACAGACCCTCCCTGCAGAATGCCTCAGACCTCCGTGTGCTCCTGGGACCTTGTCCATGTACACAGCCTCAGCTCCCCATCCGGTCAGATCCCAAGTCAGACGGGAGACAGACAGGGGCACTTTCGAGAAAATAATGGGCATGTATGTCAGTTACAGGAATGTCTGCCCCATACATAACGGGGCATGCAGACAGAAAAAACTGTACTTTAAACAAATAGGATTTTTTAAAAAAAATCCTCACCCAAGAATTGGTTTTAGAGAGCCATGAAGGGAGAGAAAGAGAGAGAAACGTCAGTCGGTTGCCTCCTATATGCACCCCGGCCAGGGACTGAGCCCACAACGTAGGTGTGCGCCCTGACTGGGGACTGAACCTGCAAACTTTTGGTCCATGGGATGACACTCCAACCCACTGCACCGCCTGGTCAGGGCACACACAAAAAGGCTTCTTCCTTTAAGTTCCTATTAGACATAAAGTTCTATCAGGTTTCCAGCAAGTCATTTCCCATATACAGTTTAGAGAACACACTGAAGAAAATGGGCTGAAAACATAAAATGACTTTTCATAAGACATATTCTTCTTATGCAATTAACAATGTATTCAGCATCAATGAGCTCTAATTTTAGAAATATTCACGCACAAACATTAATCATTAATTCTAAATTCAATCTCTACATGGCTTCTTTTCACATGCAACTCTCTAAGGCTGTACTACACGGTGTCTCAAACATACTAATTGACTTCTGTGAGAGCAGATTACATCCCTAGGAAAACAATCTGTGCAATTAATATATATGCGTTACAAGCCAAATAAAACTTTTATTAAAAAATCCCACAATTTTCTTTACCAGGTATGTAAATCAAACCATCACGCTAAATGTCATAAACTCATAAAGTGGTGATATATGTCAATTATTTCTCAATAAAACGGGAAGCAAAGGAAATAATTTTCTTATGGAAGATTGTGTTTCTGGCCAAGCATCTGATCTCACATTTCATAGAAAGGTATCAAGTCCTTCATATAATCAAATTACAAATAATATTTCAGTAGAAATCAAAGCTTATCAAATTGCATATATAGAAAAACTCATCAAATCAGAATTTAGTGCCTACAGGCAACTCTGAGGCCTGGTGTGACTTTTTCAAGGGGCCACTGCTGGGCAGGATGACTTTTCGTCGTGGAGACTGGCCCTGAATGACAGGTTTGGCCCAGTAGCACCCACAGAGCATGGTGATAACTGAAGGAACTCACCCACACATTTCCAAACGCCCCCAGAAGGATACTGCCCCCTTGTTTAGACAGGAGATTTCAGCCCGGGCCGAAAGGAACGGCCCGCACTCACACCGCTAGACCTGCTAGACAACCACGTGCTGGGCCGCAAACCCCAGGCTCCAGGAAGCTGGCGCCACCGCGAGGGAGGAAGAGGAAACTCGAGACTAACAGACTCTTCCCTTATTCTAACTTCAGCCCTACTCTTCCCGAGTTAGACAATTCGTTTATCGCTTCCTAAGCTGCGGTCCAGCCGACCTTTTAGCCTGCCCCCAGTTCTCTCATCCCTTTGTTCATATCCTACACCTTGTGGATCTCCAATTAGTTATACCTCCCTCTGAGGACAGGCATCGGGTGTCAGCACAAATCCAGGAACCCCCGTGGAGCAGCCCAGAAGGACAGGCCTTCTCTGTCACCGTCCCTAAGGTCCCCTTCATCCTCCCTTGTTCCTTCCCACACCTGCACTGCCCAACGAGCAGGCAGCATCTTCCACTCTCCCTCTGCCACACCCGCGAAGGAATTCACTCGGGTAGCTAAAGTTTCTCTTCCCTCCCCACCACTCCCACTCCTCCCTGTTTAGCTCACTGTGGCCCCAGCATTGCGCTGAACTTGAAGCAGGACGAGAGAATCCTGAGCCTCTTTCAAGATGTGGAACAGTTCAAAGGTTTCCACTCAAGTTGGAATTGGGCAGCTTTTTGGTAGATAGTTAATGAATCTTCCTTGTTATTTATGTCTAAGAACTTTTGTCAAAGTTAAACATTAAACCACATAAAACAGTTTTCCAGGATTACTGTATTTTTAAATGTCATCATATGGAAAGGACTTAGAGGTTAAATGTCTTTACTTCATGGCCCCTGATCGATTTCACTTCAATTTTGACTTGACCGAGTATTGAAAGCCAAAACTCCGGGGCCACCCACCTCATGGGAAAACCCCCACCCCTGTGGGTCTGGAACTCAAGCTCCACAGGAAACCTGCACCAGCTGGGAGGGGCCGAGAGCTCACCCGGATGTAGGCGTCCTGGTGTTGCTTGGCGAAGTACAGCATGTTGTCCAGGGCTAGCATGCCGGGCGGGGTCTGGGTGAAGTCCATGGCCGGGTTCACGTGATTCTGTGATGAGAACAAAATGTCTGGTCAGCCTCATTCCTCAGCAGACGTCACCGGGCAACAGAGGTCTGCCTCCCTCCTCCAGACCCAAGTGCCATAAGGCAAACGCCAAGTAACCAAATAGAAAGGACATGTTTTATCTTTATGGAAACATATTGGGGTGGTGGTTGGCGGGGGTTCTTTCTCCAGGTGCTGCAGAACCAGCTTTCATACCTGGGGTTAGGAAAGTCATGTGAAGGTCAAAGGATAGGATTATTCTTAGAGGTAACACTAAAGGGAAAAAGAACATAATGCAACCCTGGCTGGTGTAGCTCAGTGGATTGAGTGCCGGCCTGTGAATCAAAGGGTCACTGGTTGGACTCCCAGTCAGGGCACATGCCTGGGTTGTAGGCCAGGTCCTCAGAAGGGGGTGCACAAGAAGCAACCACACATTGATGTCTCTTTCCGTCTCTTTCTCCCTCCCCACCCCCCCTCTAAAAACTGCTGCAGTGGAACCAATAGCATTTGGGCAGAAAGACCGGCCAGGGATGAAGCCACATCTTTGCCTTTGACCCTTCTCGGCCTTAACTTCCCCATGCCCCCAAGGGAGGGCAAAGCCTGGCCACCCGGTGCCTAGGATTTGCGAGCTGTCCGGAGTGACACCATCTGCAGGCTCTGGGCACAGGCAGCTGACAGAAAGCCCAAGCCCACATGGTCCTGACATCTGGCTGCACTCGGGGAGTGCTCTGGCCCGTGGTCAGTGTCCACAGGGCGGAAACCATGGAGGCAGAACGATGGTTCCAAACACGCCAGTGAGTTCTCCCCATGGTCAAGGTCACCCAGCAGACACCACAAGACTCTTATCCACAGTGAACACCCACTCTCCACTGCTAATCCTCAAAGATGATCACTAGTATCTGTCCTGAAAATTCCCATCTGAATGGTGGATGGTTTAAGAGAACTCATTACTTTGTTAAAGAGCTGAAAAATAAATGTTAACTGCTTTTACCTCATAATATAGGTTATTTGTATGAAACGACATGTTTTTGTTTTGTGCCTAAACACTTCTGAATAAGCAGTTTGGCTCTCTGATTTGCCAGCGAAATTTTGGCTAACTGTAATTTTTTCTAATTCAAGTTCAGGAAGGCCTGGCTCACTTGCTCAAGGCTCGAACAACCTCCACTTTCGTATGTTATTTGAGAGTATACATAAGCTGTCTTTTCCACGCCTATGACATTTTTGAAAAAAGAATTTTATGAGCTAACCAACAACAAACCGCTGGCCACAGTTCCGCAGTTTCAAGAACACCCCTACCAGCATATCAGCGTCTGTACAGCAAGTTAAGTCAGTGTAGTGACTCCAATATTTTCATTTAGCATTTTATCCTGATTCATTTATTAGGATGGTGGAAAATTTTTTAAATACTAAAGCACCACCACTTATAAGAGAGACAGATCTCACGAAATAAATGTAATTGTGACAAAAATGCAATCCACTGGACACATCAAAGGCGGGGGACTTAGGCTTTGATCTGCTATTTCTTGGAGTAAGGTTCGCATGCAATAGGGGGGGGGGACCAAAATGCTGCAAATAAATGAAAAGAGGTTTTTGTCTAAAAAGTAACTTGCGGTTAAAGACTTTATCATATTTTTAGTTCTTTAGAGGAAAATAGTGGAACTTTTCCCACGACACCTAAATGTATTATTTTGACTTTGATCCATTAGATTTTCATGAATACAAGTTAACATGTTAAAAAGCTAATATTTGCTGAGTACATTCATGTTTTTCACATTATCATCTCATCCGGTAAACAGGCAGCGGGCACTACGGTCCCTGATGCATGGCTGAGGAATCCGCAGCTCCAGCGAGACCACCCCCAGTCTGTTCAGTGCTGCTAGCATCCACTTTAGCTCTGCCAGCATTCGGACCCTGCGTAGCCTGAGAAAAGTTTGTTTGAGGAAAAAACAGCTAATCAATACTAGCTGCTACTCGGCATGGTCCAGCCAACAAAGAAAAGTGTGTCAGATGGAAGAGAGAGAAACATGGCATGTTTTTCAGACCTATTTCTAGTGTTGGTCTATGAGCCTCTTCCAAAAATAAATACCCAAAAGGAAATCAAATGACAAAAATTAGTCGTTCTCTGTCTAATTTGAACAACCCCCCAAAGCTATGTGTCCGTGAAGCTGACTGAGGAAAGGGTCCCCGCACTCTCGAGTCATCAGTCTTATCTGAACTTGCTTCCAGGGTCCCCTCGAAGCCCTCTTCTATCAATCACACCCCCCACAGGCACACATCGGGGGCCCCAAGTAGGGCACTGCTACTTTCCAAAGGTCTTACCGGTAAGAAACAATGTGATTTATTTTTAGGATTCTTTTAAAGATACATATAGCTATTTAGCAGATAGTCCCAGGAAAATGACGCCTGTGTTGTGCCAGGCATTCTGCAAAGCACCTTAATCCTCAGAGAACTCCAATAAAGTAGGCTCCATTATTATTCTCCTGTGACAAAGAAAGAATTTGAGCCAGAATTTGACCACCCCATTTACAATTGCATAAAAAAATACTTTGGAGTAAATTTAACCAAGAACTAAAGACCTGTACTTGGAAAATAAGACACTAGAGAAAGAAACTGCAGAAGACACAAAGAAGTGGAATACATACTGTGTTCCTGGACAGGAAGAATTAACATTGTTACAATGGCCATACTACCCAAAGCAATCTATGGATTCAATACAATTCCTATCAAGATACCAATGGCATAGTTCATAGAACTAGAACAAATACTCCAAAAATTTATATAGAACCACAAAAGACCTTGAATAGACACAGCAATCTTGAGGAAAAAAGAACAAAGTTGGAGAATCATGGTGCCTGATATCAAACTATACTACAAAGCCACAGTAATCAAAACAGCATTGTATTGGCAGAAAAACAGACACAGAAATCAATGGAACAGAATAGAAAGCCCAGAAATGAACCCATGCCTCTGGGGTCAATTAATAGTCACAGTACAGGCTCCTGACCAGGATTTTAGTCTCGAGTTGCTGGAGTTCACAAAGATGTCCGATGCAGAGGTCCCTGGCTGTTGAGGTTCTCCTCGGTCCACGCTATTCGCTCAGGCAAAGTGGGCCTCTGTCCCTCCCTTGTAGTGAAAGCTGTAATTTCTCCAGCCCACCCAGACATAGCAGACCGAAGTCTCTCTCATGTTCAACGAACCATTCCTATTGTCTCGGGCAAATAGGCTGCTACTAAGCCAAAGTCAGTCGGAAAATTTCATTTTGATTTTCTGGGACTTGCCCTAAATTATAAACCATCACCGCATTGTCCAAGAACAACAAATGATTTTTTCTCTCTCTTTTTTAACTCCAGGTCCCATTTTCCAGCTCCCCGATCCTTGAAATTATTGCTTCCTTTCTCTCTTTTGGTTTTAATAGCCAGTGAAATCATTTTACAAACACGAATTTTGATAGCAGGAAGGCTGTAAGAATTACAGGCTGAAAGACTGGAAAGCTTTCTACACAGTGACAAAAATACTCTGAAAACCCAGCCAGGCCAACAGTCCCTCCCCCCACCCCCTTTCTTATTTATGAGATGCTTTGGATACACGTTTATTTTCTTCCCTTGGTCTGTGATATTTTCCCCACCTGTCGTGAAATAGAAGCTGCATGAGTTTTGATAAATGGCTTAAAATTTTCCCTTGTTTTACAGCGAAGTCTGCATGCCTCTCTACATCCTTCTGAAATGCCATTTGTTAGTTGCTGCAGAAATGCCGCTCCATGAATCACATCCGACAGGCCCTCAGCCCCTACAGAAAGGGGAGTGGCTGCCTCCCTTTCCGAAGCACCAGGGTTCTTCATTTTGGGGAAATGACACAAACCGCTGAAGATAGGACAATTTATTTTTGTATAGTGAGCACACAATGTGGGTTTTGGGTGTCGCATTCCAGAGATTTGACTCTCTGCTGTGACCCACGTGCCAATCCTTTTAGCTGGATTATTTCAGTGACGCATCCATGGGAAGGTTCAAGGTCTAAGACAGAGAATGCTTCAGCCCATTCCAGGGTCAAACGCCAAGGTCACTGGAGAGCTGGAAAGGACCTCAATATAACTCCGACCAGTCATCTTCTTTTATAGACAAGAAAGCTGAGCTCTTCATGGAAGGCAGGGATGCTCAGACCAGAGCAGGCATCGGAACCTGCTGGAGGGCTTGTTACAGCCTGCTGCTGGCCTCACGCCCCCAGTCTCTGATTCAGGAGGGTTGGGTGGGGTCCCTGCATCTCTGATAAATTCCCAGGGGATGTTTGTGCCGCCAGGTAGAAAGCACACTTTGAGGTTCATGGGTGGCCAGACTGGCTCATCTCAAAGAGCACAGGAAATGTCGAAGTCAGATCTGAAATCTCTGCCGTCTACAGCCACTAATTCCTCCAGGCCCATGCAGCAGCTACCACACCAGGCTTTGAACCCACCGGTTCCAAGCTGCAAATGCATTTTAAATATACTGGCTGGTTATCTCCTTGGTGCTTTGGCCTCTCTATGGGAAAACAGACTCCTTTATTCAGAAGAAGGAATTACAATAGAAAAGCTTTTCACTTCTGCTCGAGTTTCTGACAAAAATAATATGTCTTAGTACCTTCACAGGGAAGGCAAAAAACTGTCATCACTCTATATTTCCTGCCCTTGGATGCTTCCTGGATGGGACAGCAGCATCACAAAGCCTGAGTGGTGTTTGAATGATCTGTGTTTTTCAATTACCAATGTCACGCTAGACCTCCATTACTGTGGAGGATAATAAAGGGCTGATTACGATAATGCCTGCCAGGTGGCATATCACGGGGAGAGCCTCGGAGAATTTAGGAGTTAATATTTGTGCAATATGAATGCCTACATTTGCTGAACAAATGCAGCATTAAAAGCAACCTTTAAAGCAAATCACACAGAGTGAATATTCATTCAGTCCATGAAAAGCCATATCAAGGGTATTGCTTGAGGCCAGCAGTCTCAGGTCATTTTCTCCAGGGGGAGGTGGAGCACCTGGGCATTCTGTCCAACCACACGCCCCTATCACTCCTCAGCCCCCACCCAGAAGAGAGGAGTACGTGGGCATTTCCACAGACTCCCTAGAAGAGCAGTAATGAACCCTGGATGCCCTGGAAAAATCTCCTGGGGAAGTTGGAAAAGTGCTGATGGGCAGGCTGTACCCCAAGTCAGTTAACTGAGGAATTCTTGGTTTGGGGATCAAGGCAATGGATTTTTAAAGCTCCCCAGGGTACCCCAACGTCCAGGCAGGGTTGAGAACACTTTCCTAAATCAGTGAGCCTTCCATTTGGGCACAACCGGAGTCTCCTAGGGGTCTGTTTGCTCAAACAGGTGGCTGGGCCCACCCCCAAGAGATTCTGATTCGGCGGGCCTGGGCTCCATCTGGGAACTTGCTCTCACACAAGTTCCCACACGTTGCTGGTGGCCTCTGGACTGTCCTTGGAGGAGCCACTGCCCTAAAGCCAGTCACCCTGTACAAGAGTGGGTGGGGGGCCCACACCCACTAGCTGATGGTATTGGAACCCTGATCCCCTGCCCCAAGTGTTTGGTGAGACAGTGACTTGTATTGAAATGTGGGCTGTAGGTGGGACAAGCTTTCTCTGAGTTGACATGGGTCCAAGGCCCTCTCACCCGGCTTCTTCACACACTTACGCATTGGATTTTGTGATCCCCGCCCCAAAGAGTCCTAGAAGTAGCCTTTAGAAATAATTGGATTCTGGCCTTTGACTCTCTCCATTAAATTCAACAAAAATCAATAGCTTGGATGAGAACCAAGAGGCCATGCCATCAAGTCTGACATAAGAGTGGGCAAGAGGGTGAAGATGCTGAGCTGCAGGAAAACACCTGTGACCAGGCGGGGCCGGCAACGGTGGGCCTCGCGCTGGCTCTCCAGATGCACGGTCTCAGCGAATCTCCCCGACTACCCAATGAGGCGAGTGTTCTTAACGAGGTAAATGCTCTTCTCTTTCCACAGCTCAGGGTCAGAACTTGCCACTAGTACAAGATCACAGCTGCTAAGTGGCCAAGTCACCACTTCAATTCTGTAACTTCATTTCCTATTTAGGTTCAAAGGTCTTCGGAGGATAAGAAGGTTGGCCCCATTAGCAAGAAGAAGTTTAGTTAGAGAAATGTAAAATCTTGTAAGAAAATCTTTTAAAATTCAAGAACACATCTATGGAGTAAGGGAAATCTGGCTTATGAATAATTTATGAGGCCAGCTCCTCATCATTAAAATTTGATTCTTTTAGGTAAAGCACTGAAGATCAGCATGAAAGAAATATCCAGGAAGACACCAAGGGTTCAGGCCAACAGATTCCAAACGACCTGGTTTCCCTGCTGCGCCTCCCTCTCATCCGGCCTCTGGAGACCCTGCTTGTCTCCTCCCACTCACCCACCTGCTGCCCCTTGACCTTCAATCAGGCTCTGCTTGCCCCGGACTGGGAAGCCCCCAGCTAACCTTTTGGGTAATGCCTGTGGTTCAGTTGAGCTCACTACCCACTGCCACGATCCCCAGCCACTAAGGGAGCCCCTCCCTGAGAACATTGTACGCCCTAGGCGAGTCCACGGCTGTTCATACTAGTAGGAGCTAACAGAGTTGGCGGCAAGTTCCAGAGGAGAATATTTCATGGGGAGGTCAGCAGGCCCTGACGTGCTGGGGTTCGTTAACAGGAGCCCAAGAAGAAGAACAGGGGATTTTCTGTCCCTGGATAGAGCCAGGGCCAGGCCACAGCACACAGATCTGGGGACCACACCGACAGCCAGCCGACACACAGCAAACCATTCACAAAAGAGCAACCAGGAAGAAGCAGAAACATCTGAACAGAAAGGGTGCCAGGGAAGCTGGGGGAAGTGCCAGGGGTGAGCGGTGTGTCGGAGGGGAAGCATGGGGGTTGTGGGTGGGACCCCTGCTGTTTCTAGGCATCTGAAGAATCAGTGTTATTCTGTTCAGGTACAGAAAACAGGCTCGGCAGAGATGCCCCATCCTTAGAAAGACTGATCGAGGACCGCTGGGCAGAGGTGTGCAGAGAACTGAAGGGTGGGGCTGGGAGCAAATGACCTCGGGATGCCCCGCAGTGCCCGGTTCGATCTTTGTCTCATCCAATGATTTTGGATGTCTGCTACCGTGCAGCGCACGGTGGGGGGCAGACAAGATACACTTAAAACAAAATAGTGCTTGCCTTCAAGAAACATCTGTCTCGGAAGTGAGTTGTCCAAAGCCTTAGCAATGCGGCTTTGAAGTGTGTGCACACACCGGTAACTACTGCACACAGTGGAAGCTCTCACAGTGAGATTCTGAATTTGAGGTCAATTTTCTTGGTTCAAATAATAGCGTATTTTTAAAAATTACTCTTAAAAGGTCAGAAAAGTCCACGTCCGCGATGCCATGTCTACAATTCATGGAAATCTGGGTTCACTCCCATGTCATCGTCGTGAAGAAGCAGAGTGGAGACTTCCTGAGTAAGAGGAGGAACTTGAATGGGTGTTTATTTGGTATGTTGATTTAACAGTCACTACAAAGAATTACCATAAAAACTCAATTAAAAATGCCTTGGGAATTAATTCCCTTTCAAATGAAGCTGGTTATGTTTTTTTTAAGTCTTCATGAATAATGAAATAGTGCTGTCACAGTTTATAAAAAATCTGCACTTTTCCTGCCGAGCTGAGCACGTGCAGGATCCTGAATGCCCCCAGCCCAATGGTTCATGCTCGCCATGCCCTGACCCTTCCTCCAGTAACCCCTGCTCCTCTGTCACCGCTGCACCTAGATCCCCCTTTCTCCCACCTCTTCTCACTTTGAAACAGGATGGGAATCAGTGCTGGTCACGTGCAGTGGCGTCTTGGCCTCCCTTTGGCGCCCACCCCCAGGAAGGACACGGGGGAAAGGGGCCATGAAGGGCACAGAGCATGAGCCACCACCACTCCAGGGCAGGTCTCACCGGTCGGTGAGGACTTCCAGGCCCTTGGAGCCCAGCACAGCCACCCGGGGCCACCTTTGATTCAGAGGAAACAGACCAAAGAGGAAACTGGCCTGGGAGATGAAACCCCTGACCTCGATGAATCTAAGAGCTGATTCGGCCACGGTGGTTCCAGATGAACTCACAGGCAATCAGAGGGGTGCAGGGGGTTGTGGGCTGCAACCCCGGCCTCCTTGAGGACCTGGCACTGCTGGCCCTGGTGTGGGGACGGTGGTGACGACAACCACGCTAACCATGGGAGCAGCAGCTGACACATGCGTAGCACGTACTAGGCACCAGGCACTAGTACCCAACCAGAGGTCGTTACAACCCAGGGGCCAGGTCCAGTCCACTTACTTTTTGTACAGTTGTGAATTGAAAAGGGTTTTATTGCAGATTTTTAAATTAATTTTTTAAAATCCAAAGAAGAAGAAGAACCCGTGACACATGAATATTACATGAAATTCACCTGCCAGTGTCCACAAAGAAAGCTGTGTGGGAATCCAGCCGAGCTCATTTATTTACAGACAACCTGGAGCTGCTTTTGCACACGACTCCGGAATCCTGAAATATTTACTACCCGGCCCTTCACAAGAAAAGCGTGTTGACTCCTCTTCTGAGCGTTTGTCCACATGGCAGCTCGCTGAGACAAGGGTTAACCCAGAGTTAAAAGTCTCTCCCGACAGAGAAATGCCAGTTCTCTGCACCCCGGATGACACCGTGGCCCTTCTGTAAATGTTCGATGTTTCACTTCCCTGGATAAATATTGTAATGACTTTAAAGAGTCCCGAAGGCTTCCCTGGACAAATTCCATGGTCTGCAAATGTTATGTTGGAAGCACTGTTCTCAGTGGCCTGAGCCCCTAACTCAGCACCCCTCCCTGCATCTCCAGGCCCCTTCGCCCCCACTGGCTGACAGCGGACCTTGCGGGGCCTTTGATGTGGTCAGACACAGAAACGCTAGGGATTAGGGTGGTGGCTGGTAGGGCTTCCTCCCTCCCTCCCTCCCTCCCTCCTTCCTTCCTTCCTTCCTTCCTTCCTTCCTTCTGTGTGGTTCTTGTACATGGCGAAGTCTGGCCCTTCCCATTGGAGGCTGTGATCTCTTCTCTACAACAGTGTGTAGAATTCTCATGCCTCTTTTAAAGATGAAGGAAGTGAGGTAGAGTGAGGTTCACACAACCATCGTGCAGGAATGTGGTCCCAGCAGTCCCAGGCTCCTGTCCTTAACTACCGCTGGCCAAGGACACTGTCGAAACTTCACCTGCTGGACTACGGCACAGCTTTTAGAATGATTTCATACAGTACTTAACATCAGTGAAAAAGATATGGAATATGAAATATATGTTCTATTCTATACAGAATTTCTATGGTAGTATATATTTTTTGTCAACATATATTTTATATAGAATACCCTCCATATATTTTTATCCCATACAGTGTATCAGTATTAGAAATATCAAGATGTAGACTTAGCATGTAGTTATAATTTTTTAAAATGCTTTCAAAATTAGAAAGTTACCAAAGTATTAATAGTAATTATTTGTGGTGTGGGAAGGAGATTTGGTTCCTACCTGTCCGTACTTTTCTAATGTCCTCCAATGAATTTAGTTTGACTATTTTTTTATCAGAGATGTGCCCGTCCTCTAACAAGGAAACAGAGGGCACCCCATAAGGAGATGCCATTTGGATTCACAGCCTGGACCCTTCTCGAGCCTTGGCCGAAGCCTTCCCTGCAGGTCAGCACCCAGCTGTGCCACAGGGATGTTCCTCAGGTGGAGTGGCTCACCCCACCTGCCCAGGTGAGCCCTGTATGGGCAGGTGAACAGCCTGGGTCCTGGGAGCAGCATTTCAGATGCTGTGGGGTACAGAGGGTCCTCCTCGGGGGGACAAGACCGGGGAGAGGCCCTGTCTGATCGGAATTCTCATAACCAGGGGCAATTCCAAGGGCTGAGGCCTCCTGGGCAGTTGCCGAGTGTTTGCTCAATCTGCCTGCCCTGCCAGGGCACAGCCCTTTGACCTTAAAGGAGCCCCCTTCTTTATCCTGATGATTTAAACAGCCCCCTCCTGGAGACTGACCATTGGTGCCATGCTTCCTAGTTCACAGGGGACTGGAAGATCACGGGTTCGATTGGGCGAGTCACCTCACCCCGACTCAGCACCCCTGGGCCAGCCCCAAGGTGACCGTCTGTAAATGTTGGCAGCTGGAGGGCAATGTGACCTTGAGGAGACCTTCTAGGCCCAAGGCCTGTCGCTGTTCAGTATTCCCCACACATAGTGGGTCGAACCACTGGCACTGCCAATACCCAACCATAGCTGCAAAAATGGAATTTCACGGGTACGACCGTGTAACAGTGGAGCTGAACAGATGGAATCCCCCCCGACAATGACCGTGAGACTTCTTGGAAGGGGGTGGCCTTCTACAAAATGTAACAGGAGCAATTTCAAAGGGAATCCGCTGGGGCTGAGGACAATGAGACCCGAGGGAGGGCCATGGTTTGGGTTTGAAAACCAGCACTGACACGAAATGCACTGTGTGGCACAAAAAAACCGCCCCCACTGTGAAATCCGCAAACGCCAAGGAGGAATGACCTCCGCTCCTGAGCGTCACTCAGCTGGGCCAGCGGGCACGCAGGCGACCTCCGGTTTGGTTTGGTCTCGCTCATATGACTCTGCCCATCTGCACACAGGGTGACTGGGACGTTCTCAGCCCTGAGATCAAAGATCTCAGAAATAAGGACTGGAGACCGTTCCCAATGAGAGAAGCAGTAAGCCCAGAAAGAGGATGGGAACTATCGGAAATGTCAGGTAAATAGCAGGTGAATGCCCTGAGCGTTAGCAAACAGATTAAATGGACTTAAAAACTGTGTTCAAAAAGAAGAAGGAAAAAGAAAAAGCTCTTGGCTATCCTTGTGAACTTGACGTGCCCTAAGAACTCCACCCCAGAGGTCCCTGACACATGTGGAAGGAGGAACCGCCAGGCTACTCCAAGGGTGAGGGCCAGGCAGCGAGGGGCAGAAGGAACTGGAGATAACTTTTTTTTTTTTACTAATTTCCATCAACTAAATCTGTCCTGTCCTGTGTTCTTAAGATCCCCCCTCCCAAAATAAGGATGTTTGAAGAAAATCAAGCAAAATGTATCTACTAAATCTGAGTGGTGGGCACCTACATGAATGCCTTTCATATTCTATTATGTTTTCCCTAACCGAAATATTTCACAATTAAAAGTTAAATTTGGAAAGTCTACACTTTATTCACTTTACTGGATCACAGCAAACTAAAGCAGGTTTAATAACTTCGGCACTCTGATCCTTAAATATTATGGGATGATAAAGTGGAAGACCGAAAGCGCTGGCAGCAGACATGTGATCCGGCGTTCCCAGTCGCTCTGACCGTCACACCGATGACGCCGTCTCCTCTGCCGGGCGCCAGCACGTGTGGCGGAACTGGAATGCATTTCCAACAATGGAGGGGGATGCGAAATACTAAAGAAGAGCCCTGGAGATCAGTTTTCACACTACCCTTATGAAATCCAGTAGACGCCCCTGTTTCTCCCAGATAAGGAACACCAATGGCAACGTTTTAGTCCGCCACAAATGAATCTTTCTGGAACACACTTGGTCCCTTCCTTCTAGAGCAGTCTTGGTAAAACTGCTCGGAATGTATTTTTATAAAGCCCTGCCTCGTGCACGGAAGAGCATGCTGTTCTCAGCCCCTCCTTCCAGTCAAGGACCCTTCTTCTCCTGGTGTGACTCGATGTGCTGACCTCTCCTGCATGGATCAACACGCAGACCGAGGCCAGGCTAGGCCTGCCCACTCACGAAGGGCTCCTTCTCCGTCTGCAAAGTCGGCCGAGCCAGTACCGCGCCCAGTGGCCTGTATGCAGGGGGTGGGGAGGGAAAACTGGAGGAGCAGCTCACAGAGGAGCAGCCAGCCCCCAAAGAGCCCTGAGAAACACCCCCCCCCCCGAGGAGGGCACCCAGAGAACGCCCACGGGATCTTGTGCATGCCGTGTTCACCAGGCCCAGAAACAGCCTGCCAGTGCCCACCCTGGCTGACTGGGCATGGACAGGAAAGACCCTGGGCCTGCACGCTCAGCCAGGACTCCCTCGGGAAAGCGCCTGGCTAAGGGCATAGGAAAAACAGGTGTGTGCCGGGACGGCGGGGCCCGGTGGTGAGCACCCCAGGTTTGGAGACACCCACCAGAATCCCAGGCAATCTTCCCTATTAGTGGACGCTCTTGGGAAAGACACGTCACCTTTCGGAAGCCAGTAATTCAGCCCGAACACTGTGTAGGTGTTGCCTCTCTCCTGGGCCCGGTGTGAACAGCAGACAAAAGAATGGAGGGAAAACGCTTTGAACAGAGCCAGGCACTGGGTCGGCACCCAGTAGGCCCCGGGGAAATCATGGCTGTCGCTGAGTCTCTTTCCCTCTAGAGGGGCATGGTATCTTCCACTACGTTCTGCCACGGCTCCCGGTGCAAAGGTCCTGGCCTTGTTCTAGGTCTGGTTCCGCTCAGGACAGCGGCTGGCCTTGAATTCTCAGGCTTCAGATGTCATTGATTCGAAGTTTGGCTTTCTCTCAGGGCCCCATGACCTCTGGCCCCAGGCCCTCGCAGCCCAGACTCACAGACCTCACTGGCACTGGGCTGAGGGGCCTCCTTCCTGAACTGCCCCCCTGTACCCCAGGGTCAGACCACAAGCAATGAAAGAATCAAAAGTCCCTAAGATCCTGGGGGATACTCTATCCTCCGCATCTTCCTGCATTCAAGCGTGGAAAATTTCAGCCTCCCACCCCGACAGTAACTTGTTCTATTTATAAAAAATCCTGGCAAAGAAGATTCCATAGCATTCACTTTTCACTCGTTTATGCATTCAGCAAGATTCTACCTGACTTAGGTACCAAGTTACATAAGATAATGCAGCACTGTGGATGGAATATTCCATCAATGCAAAATCAGTGACCCTAAAACCACTTCAGACAGGAAATGCTTTAAAAACAACCTTAGAAAACAGCTCAGGCACGCTGCACCAGATAAGGTGATCGATGCGGTGTTCAAACACACAGGACTGTCCTCTCCACCGACCTGTGTGTGTCTCACTGATCGGCATCGACCATGAAGGCTGCCATCCGCTAAGGCACCAGAGAAAGCCTGGAGTAATCACATAAATACATATCTCAGTTCAAAGTGATGTCATCTTCCACACTTCCAAGTCGGGGAGCATTTGTTAGTGGGTGGAGAGGCAGAGAGGAGGAAGGAGAGAGAGAAAATGGATCTGATGGACAAAGGAGACAGCTAGAGAAAGAATAATTGGGGAGTGGGGGCAGTTAACCTGAACTAAGATATTCCCTGGAGGGCAAATGGGGTGACTCCAGGGAACCCCTGCACAGATGGTGGGGAGCTGAGAAACCCCACTCCTGGCACTGAGTGGGGAAACACAGACGCCGGCACCCCCAGACTGTCCTCCTGAAATGGCTCTCGGGATTCTGCACCCAGTTCCAGCTCTGCCTGGATTCCCACGACTCCTTACACGAGCCTGGCTCCAGTTCCTGAAACTTTCTTATCCACATGAGTAGCATCATTTGCTGATCATCCTGAAACCACCAGTTGAAGGCTGACTCATGCACAGCCTCAGCGACCTGCTTCTGGACCTGGTAACCATGCACCGTCACGCTCTCGGGTTCCAGTGAATGACGCCCGAGCCTACTCGCCCGTCCACAACTGCACAGCAGCATAACTGATCAGACCTCTGTCTCACTCGAGAAATGGAAATCTTGACAGAGTAAAAAGTTCAAGAATGTAAAACATGACTCATAGAAAGTAGAACTCTTATGGAATAAACATAGGTCAAAACGCATTCAGCTCAATCACGAAGAAACCACGGTTCGAAGAGCATTTGTCGGCGGTGGTATTTGTAGCATTTGCAAAAAGAAGTTGAGGATAAAATCCCTGGGTAACTGACAGAGCTGGTGCATGCCTTGCAGAGCACGGCCGCGTTGGGAAGAAGCTTCCCCACCATTTAAAAATCTGCACGGTCACGTACCACGTCCCTGCATCTAGGCCCTAATAACAGCACACAACCAGGCCCAATGCAATTTAACTCCTGGAGAATTGTACAATCCTCGGCCAGACGTTTTTTTATTGGCTCCAGCACGAGAGCGAGGAAAGTGCCACCGTGTGCAGTTTGCTTCACTGCCTCCACATCGTGGATAATCTTTCTTAGTGACCTGTGGACACTAACACCACACATTTCAAAGGAAGGGAAAGACAGCTGTGGCTCGAGCCATGCTGCATGGCAACCACAGATTGTTTTGGTTGTTTTCCCCTTTGTCAGGGAGCTTGCCCTTGACTCCTGCTTCTGGGTTTCTTAAGAGTAAACCGAGTAGCTGGCTCATTACTGGAGGAAAAAGATTTTTAAACCCACCACTTAAAACATTCAAGCTGACTCCCTTCAGGTGTTTCGGTAAAGAAATGCATGTCAATATTTGTGAGCATACCAAGGCAGGCAAGTCCGAACTCGAGAATCTGAGACGTTTCAAAACCTCAAAGCTTCATGCCCAAGCTTCTGATGTGGACTGGGGAACACTGCACAAGTTCATAATCTAGACGCCGTTCTCACCGGAAAGATGAAGAGGTCTAGAAATTCCACTGTAGTTATGAGACTCAGAATTCACATTTTCCTCTCTCATCAACTCTGAGATGCACTCGTTTTCATATCTTCGTGGCTCTAAATTCAGGCAGAATTATCTTCCAACTGTTCTGGACCAGACGGCCCACACAAAGTCATGATCTTCATGTGGGCAGAGACCTGCAGAATCCCGTTCACCAGTGTCACCCCCAGTAAATTTAAGAATGCCAGCATCACACCAGTAGAACTGAGTATCCGGGGTGGAATAAAACTCGGAGGCGATAGGGGAGCAGTTGTTTTAGCCCCACAAGGATGAGTGGGGGAGTGGTGGGCCCGGAGTGGGGGCAACCCCGGCCGCTGCCCCCACCCCCGCCCAGTGACCCTGAGGCGCTAACTCTACAGATCTGCAGGAGCAGCGGAGACAAGAGCATGGCACCGGGGCTCTTGGTGCTTTTCCAGATTCTTCATAACCCCGTTACCAAACCGTCTGCAAAACCACAGACAGCGAAGCAGGGCAGGCAAAGTGGCTCAGAAGGGCTGGGCTCCAGGGGCAGATGTTTCAGAATCGAAACTTGCTTTGTTTATTTCCCTGGGATTTTTCTTTCTTTGTGTTTATGAGAGTGTTACATGATGTATCGTGAAGCCCACCAGCGCTCTATGAATAAATACATTTTTAAATACTTAAATGACACGAAGTTTTAGGTTAACTGGCTAGGGTTTCTTTACCAACCAGTGGTATCTCGGACAATGCGGTTTGGGCGTATACTGTGGAGACGGCTGCGGGAAGTACACCCAGGGGAGATGTAGGTAAGCCCGTGTTACTGGCTCCAGGCAATCCATTCATTTACCGCTGTGAGCGGGCCTGGCTTCCTCTTCCAACACACTTTACACCGATGGGGACCAACACCGTACGTGCAGCATAAAAAGCTACTTACACCAAATCAGCTCCTAAACCCAATCGGATCCAAAGCAAAGACTAAAAATAATGAAATTGGGAGCAGTATTTTCCTCTGGGGAAGGGTGAAAGGAACACTTTTTACCATATTTTTATGTTTCATGTCTTTTGAATTTTGCACTATTATCTATTGAATATTTAAGTACAAATATTTTTAAAATAAAAACGTGTCATTCAGAAAAGCACATTTGTTACCATTGAGAAAATACAATGAAAGAAGCTAGGCATTCAAAGAACCTCTAGTGACCATCCTGTAAGAAACTTCTGGAAGATGTTGCTGAGTTTCTAGGGTTTAGAGTGAGTACGGTATCTAGAGAAAAATAAAAAACAATTTCATGCAGAAAATTTTACTTTTAGATAGCATTTCCAGCTAGCTTCATTTTCATTTCTCTCTCCTTTAAAATTCTATAAAGGGTTGAGAATAGAAAGAGAAATTTCTATGTTTTCATTTTTAAAATGAGACTTTCATACTGAAATTCTTTTCTGAGCCACTTAGGATATTTCAGAAAAGGCATTTACTCTGAATAGCTAGGAAATGTTTTCACGGTATTCCTGTTAGCATGAGAAGGGCTGAGTGAGAGAGTTCAGTGCATCCCTCACTGTATTTCCTCTCCACACCTCTGCATTATAGATACAACACGTATAGATACGTGTTGTATCTATAATATAACACCAAAACCCATTTATTATCCTCCCTATCCTTTTACAGACTCAGCCAAGTTAAGAAAAGGTGTAATTGTCACCCTTATGTTCATTGCAGCCTTATTTACAATAGCCAAGCTATGGAAGCAGCCCAAGTGCCCATCAACAGACAATTGGATAAAAAAAAGTGACGGTTTATACAATGGAATACTACTCAGACACAAAAAAGAACAAAATCTTACCATTTGGTACGGCATGGATGGACCGAGAGGGTGTTATGCTCAGTGAGATAAGTCAGTCACAGAAAGACAAATACCACATGATTTCACTTATATGTGGAATTGAAAAAAAAACCCAACAAACAAAACAGAAAAGGACTTGCAGATACAGAGGACAGACTGACGGCTGCCGGAGGGCAGGGAGCTGGGGGGTTGGTGAGAAGGGGAAGGGGTGGAGGAGTAGACTGGTGGTTACAGAATGGTCACAGGGATGGAAAGTACAGCAGTGTAAGGAGTACAGTCGATAATACTGTAATAACTATACGGTGACAGGTGGGTACTGGAAACACCAGGAAGAACACTGCAATGTATATGGTTGTCTAACCACTATGCTCTACACCTAAAATAGAATAATACTGAATGTAAAGTATAATTGAAAAAAATTTTAATTCAAAAAAGAGGTATAATGTGAGTGACGTTTGAGTAAATTGATGGAGCCCGTTCGCTCTCAGGAGGTACTAACAACCCTGATTAGGATATTAAAGCACCCAAATAACCTCCCTTGGGCCGCAGGCACATCACCAATGAGACCGTAGGCACAACGCAAGTCAACTAGTCAACAACCACCCAGCCAGTGCATGTGAATGCTGTGCCCAGAAGGGAGACTGCCACCTGAGCCATTGTACAGTGCCGGAGTGACACGAGTAGGGTCCACGTATGCATATAAGTGCCCACACTTGACACACCAAACAGGTTTCCACAGATGGGTTTCATTGACCCCGAGTTTCCCAGACTGGCAGAGGGCTCTCGCTCATCCCAGCAAGCACCTAGCAGGCTGGGTCCCCTGCCATGTGAGTACAGGGCAAGGGGGCACTCGAGCCTGAGACAGCGGGGCGGTGCAGTGGAGACACGCACGGCAGCCTTCTGTTGTGGTAAACAGCTTTCCCGAGACTCGCCTTTCCGTCCAATGAAATGTGAAATGCCAGTGCCTGTATCCAAATGCAATGCACCCGATAAGATGTCTCAAAGGATTATATCACCTCCAAGTGTGCCGGGCTTAAGGCAAGTTCACTGAAGTCTAGAGCCGCCCTGCTTGAGATGAGGTCTGATGGTCACTGCGATGTCTCCCTGTTCTCAGACCTCGCCGGCCTGCGCGCATGGGACGGTGGCCACTGATTCTTGTACCCCTCCGTGAGCCCTCTGTCACCATCTGAGGGTCAAAAAAAGGAACGGCTGAGGAACCAGGGGCCAAGTCATGACAGTCCCCTTTGATGGAACAAAGCAATGACACGTGAACCTGAAAAGTCCCTCCCAGTCGCCTTTGAATGTGTTATTTCCAATCTACCTTTGTTTTCACACGGGGCCAATTACCAGAGAATTCATTTCAAGGTAAACACTGAAGTTAAATGGCAAAAGCTCAAACAGCTCGCAGCCCAGGCTGGTGTTTCTGAGTGAATGACCCAATCGGCGGAATGAAAGGTTCCCGACGGCCCAGGTTGCCCGGCCTCTCCGACCTCCTTCTCCTCCCTCCCTCCCTTCGGCCGCATCTTTGCACAGGTGGAATCCAAGCCTAAACCCTACGTGAACTCTTCGTTAATACTGGCTTGTTAGTCTCAAAACATTTAAGCAGGAGAAATGTTTTGCTCTTGAAGGGGCTCTCCTCTCTCTCCTTCGGGCTCATCTCAGAACCGCCACCCCGAACCCCAGTGCACAACACAGCGCCTGCTCTGTTGGCTTTCGTGAGGTCGGACTAAGGTCAACTAACCAGCCACCTTCCCCAGACTCCAGGGACCCCAAGAACTACTAACGGACAACAGGGTCCCGTCTGTCCATCTTCTGGTGAAACTGAAGTCACCAGGTTTGTGTCCTGAGCAAGAGCTGAGAGACTACTGGCAGGCCGTTCACACTCAGCTGGGTGTTATCTGAACTACCCCGCCGAATCCCTTAGTCGGAAAGGGAAACAGCGACTGGGGGTGGGGGTATTAAATCTTCTGTCCCGTACCCCTCCCCATTCCAGCCATTTTATTCATTTCAAGCAGATGAGTGTCATCCATTCCACATTCTGTGCCCGCCCTCCTTTTCTCTTCTGTAAGTGTGCCTGGCGGTCAGCTTGCTTTCTGTCAATCAACACACAACACAAAAGCCACGAAAAGGGCTGAATTCACCGTGACTCGCCTCTTAGGAGGCAAACCCGCTTCACTGTAAGTGTCCTGGTTCAGGGTGCTCGGGGTTGGGAGACTTCTATTCAGAAGTCCAATCACCCAACGCTGAACCCTACAAGCTCCGGCTGGAAAATAAAATGTCTTTGGCTCTTTTCTAGACGACCAACACAGATGCTACGCCTAAAGAGAAAGGGTCAGTTTGCCCCTGGGCTCTAGGACATGTCAGCCTGAAGCTTTCGAGCTCATCAGCCATCTGTACCGCGCAGCTGCCTGGGATACATGTCAGGGTTTTCATAACCCGGCATCAGGCAATGGAGTTTAAATGTCACTCCTGGCGAGACATCCAGGCCTCCCCCGCGTGGTCCCCTGGGCAAGACAAACTCCAGGCACTAGCATGTGAGTGACACTCACTTTATGATCTGTGGCTGACGTGCTGTTCATGACATGGCAGGAGAGGTCAAAATCAAACCCAAATGGAATCCAGCTGTCCCCCAGTGGAACTGAGTCCACCAGACACGCTGGGCCACCGGCTGCCCTGCAGCCTCTCCCACGGGCACTAGCTTCTGCGGCCTCTGTTCTCAGTAAACTGCACACGCGGCCCCTGAATCCTGCAGTTTTGTACTAGGAAAGGACACTCTGGTGCACATTTAAAACTTAATGCCTGTTTTCCTTAAGGAAAAGAAAAAGGAATTAAGAGTAGCAGAAACCAAGAGAAAAGGAGGTGATAATGTGGAAGGGGGAGGAGAAAGAAGAGGGATGTAGAAAGAGAAGAGGTGGCATGAGAAAGAAAAAGAGAGAGGGAGGGAGGAAGAGGAAAACAGCATTTAAAACATCAGGAAAAAGACACAGATGGAGGGGAGGATCAGGAGAAAAGGCCACAGAAGAGAGAGCGAAAGGGAACTAAAGGTTGGATGGTTTTCGAGGTGAGCGTGTTAAGCAATGTCAAATGTCCAACACGGGCTCTGGAGAAAGTTGTCTAACATCAGCACCTCGCCCAATTCAAACGAGTGTTTAAATTTGTGCAGCAAACGTTCCAAGCGTCCAGCTGAAGGAGATAACAGGGGTAACCCCTCTCCGGAGGCATTACTGGGCTACAGAGCACGGTTTTGACTCTGGAAAAATGGAAATTCTCCCGTTAGGACACACTGCAACTGAACAGGTGTTGAGAAGGGAGCGCCTGCCCGGGAGTTATTCCAAGAACCACCTTCAAACCACACGGGGGCACGCCTCCACTCCTCCCAAGGCCAACTCCAAACCCTGCAGCGGCCCACGGTCAAGGTCAAATGGACGGCATCTCTGCTCTCTCTGCAAAATCAGCCACGCTCAACTGCAAGTGAGGCTGTTATCCTTGTAAATGAGTCTCCACAGCAGGTGGATATTTGGGTCAGACATAAAGCTTCCAAGCATACAGGAGACCCCAGCATGTTTTAAAACAGTATTTGATATTGTTGAGAATAGGGTGCTAGTGACTAGAAATAATTTCAGTATGGATCACAGTGGGCTAAAACAACCAAATTTCCTAAAGGAATGTCTTCAGAATCCCAACAATGATTTCACTTAAGAAGACGGTTTCCAAAAAAAGCTTCCTTATCTTCGCTCAACCGACGACCTTCGCTAAAGATTGTCTTTAGCGGACTCTGTGCTTGAAACAAACACAAACAGAGAGGAGTATTGAGCCCAAGAATGTGGAAATCCTCAGGCACCATGGTTAGTGACCTACCGCAGGGAAATCACTCAAAAAGCAAGGGAAAGCTGTAAGAACAGGGGTGCACAATAGAATACTGTTTATAAACAGAAAAATATGGCCGCATTAAATGCCCAACAATTATAAGTAGATAAACAGATGACAGTGCCCCCACTCAATGAAATGAACAGACATGAGAATGACGTAATACCAGAGGACGCTTCTAACAAGCCAAGTAAAATACAGAATAATCAGTCCTTTACCCTCACAATTACGTAAATATTTACACATATGATCAAAAATGGAAAGAAACGCAGAACTAAAATACATGGTTCATTATAACGATTACACAGGAATGATTTTTCTTTTGTTTCTTTGTTATGTTTGTGCATGTCCATGTAATGAACGAATACTGGAAGGAAAATTCAAGAAGGAAAAATGGAAACACCGTTCACTGAGTTTAGAAGAATATCCGATCGATGTCAGACGATGCTGATGTAGACGGAAGCGGAGCGTCGAGCTCAGTGGGAAAGTATAGCTACTAACGCAGGGATGTGAGAGTGGGTGCAATGATCCCAGAGGGAAAAGAGACCCACAGCAGACACACCGGCTGTTGCCAACGAGACAGGAAGCGGAGGGGAGAGTCCTCAGGGGGACTGAAAGGAAGAGCTTCCAAGGACACAAGAGGTCACCTTGCCAATCAGAACCCCGGGGCATCCGCGCCCGACACATGCACGTCTGACAGGAGACTGTGGACTGCAGCAGATCTGAGGTTTCCTTCTCTTGACTCTGTCGGAAAACCTTCTGAACGCTCACGTGGCTTCTGAACTCCCACAACGCTCTCCTCTGTGGCCTGGGCGCCAAATCCTTTCACACATAGAGCAAGAAATGCTCGCAGCTGAAGGCCAGGTCTCCCCAAGAACGCACAAACCAGCGGCATGGAAATACTGCTTGCTGCATCGGTTCTCAAATGTCAGAGCTAATTACATTTCCTTTCCCCCCCACAAATGGAAGCACAGCTAATTAGTGATATTCAGGCTACGCCACGAAATTTAGAATGCATTCTGAGAACCCTAATTGGAAGTAAATCTTAGGACATAAACAAAGGTGACCTTCCTGCTAACGATTCCCTTTATTTAAATAAGTTTGTATTTGTTTGCTTTGGTTGTGGGTTTAATTTTACTTCTGTCATTCTATGTTCAACAGGACATTACTACAAAGATTTCTACATGACGTGTAATATCAAACCATTATGTGGTACACCCCAAACTAGTGCAATGATACACATCAATTACTCCTCAAAGTAAAAAAGGTTTCTAAAGTGTGCCCCTAACTAGAGAAAGCTCGAGAATGACAATGTCAGCTACGGGGGTCACACATCAGTGGTTGTCTATGGGTCACTCGGGCCCTTCCTTGTTCTGACCTGCATTTAAACTTACATATTTTGCCAAGCCTAACGCACACACTTTTTTGCCCAGATTTTTGAGAGGAAAATGAAGATGCGCATTAATACATGGGTAGCACTAATTCCGTATCTATATAAAAGTTTTAAATTCTTTGATTTATGCTTATGCGTTAAAAAGTGTAACTCTAGAAAGCAATCACAATATTCATATGCAAAATAATGCCCTGGAATACGACAATCGGCTTTATTTCTAAAAATAAATAAATAAATAAACAAACAAATAAATAAATAATTGGATTAAAAAATTGAAACAAAAGATTTTTTTCCCCCTGAAAGTCTGGGCCAAAAACATGGGTGCATAGTATACACAGCAAAATACGGTAGTACTTCTAGGGCCTCCAAAGTTCAGGAGTGGAGGAAGATGAGCTGAGATCCCCACCGCTGTCACTCCCTGCCCTGGAGGGAGAGGTTCACCTCAGGGTTAACGTCAGCTTTCTGAGGCAGCCACGGATCCTTCGAGCCAAATACTCCCTTTGGTGAACGTCGGAGAGTCCAAGTTTGGCCTCGCTAGGGAGTCGGGTGACGTAGAACCGAAAAGAAATCTCAAGACTTGGTGCGTTCCATCCAGGACTCCTGCACCTCTCAGGTGGCGCTGAGAGTCAGCAGGTGTTTGGGAACGGGGGAGCAACGCCCTGCCCTGCTGTTCTTTCATGGGGACACTGCGGTCCCACGGAGAACCCACAGGGGACGGAGGACTGTGCGGGAGAAACACAGCGTTGTTCCGTGAACAGCAGTCCCACCACCCTCGGGAGACGTGTAAAGCCGCAAAACAGAGGAAACGCAAAAAGTCGACAAAGATGGCACGTGCCCCCGATACGAGGTGACAAGGATGACAGGCCACTTCTGTCGTACTCCTTCCAGAAAACCACACCCCCACCTAACCAGAGGAGAACACCGGACAAGCCCACACTGAGGACCATTCCATAAAATACCTGACCAGATACCCATTTAAAATGCCAAGGTCACTACCAGCAAGGGAGGACAGATGCCATCAACCACGGGTCAGGGGAGCCCAGGAAGTCCCTCGACTACACGCAGCCCGGGACCCTGGCAAAGAAAAGGGTAGCAGTATGAAAACGCATGATCTCCTCTGGTTAGCAGTGTCAGCTCAGCGTTCACGTTCAGTTCATGAACGTGCCGCGACCGTGTGAGACACTAACGTCACAGAGACTATGTTACAGGTTACAGTAGCTCCCTGTACTACGGGCCAGTGTTTCTCCGCATCCAAAACTGCCTCCAAGTAAAAGGTTTAAAAAAATAAAGGCAGCAAGAGAGGGATTTTCCTTAGTGGGAGCAAACTGGCGAGGGAAATATTGTCCATGTGGTTTAAAAATAATCCAAATTCAATCCACGTACATTTGCATGTAGTTTTATATCATTTCAATTTTTCAAACAAAAGGCAAAATACTTTTAGGAAAAGCCAGGTTATCCAACACAGAAAGGTGGGGAAAGAAAAAGAATTGGGAGAGGCTAGAGGCAGGAGAAGAATATGAAAGCTCTTCTCTGGGCCTGCTCCTAACAATCACAGTAAAAACATTAATAAAATTGTCATAGAAAATAAAAAAAAAACCCCAAAATTGACAACGTTGATTTGCTTTTTATTCTCGGGCAGTAACGCGTTTTTGCTTGGCCGAAGGAAATCACACTGCAGGCGGAATGACATGTTCTAATCTTCCTGGGAAAGGGGGCGCGCGCCCACCAGGGGGCCTCAGACTCCTGGCCAAGACCCAGAAGACAGACTGAATTATCTTAACAGTTGACATTGCAAATTGTTATCTTCTCATTCAACGTCTGACAAGAGGATGAACATCCAGGAAACTCCACTTGGCTCCGAGACATCAAAGGACCACGATTCCAACACAGAGCGCTACTCACGATTCTCTGTCACTGCCTCCCCGTCTCGACGCCACACACCTCCAGTTAAAGGACTCCTGAGTCCACATGGCTGCAGACTGTCCGGGTCACGGAAAAGCGGAACCCAACATCTCTAGCCCACAGGGTTTAGAGCGTCTTTACAATGTAAAGCTAGAAAATGCCGCCCACGGGCAACGGCTGGTTTTGGAAGGGGTAGAATGATAGACAGCATTCCTGAGTCTGGCATTTGGGAACCAGCGCTCACTTTTCCATGGAGGAGGGTAGGGAATATAGTAAGAACTGGAATCCTTTCATGAAAAATAACCATTTCAAACTGAGAGAAAATGTACTGGACCGTCCTCTTCAAAACATAGCAAGGTCAAGGACCAGAGAGAAACCGCTCCAGATTACGAGGGGCGGAAAGGAAGGCAGCTCTGAATTGCACAATGGTGGACTGACACTAGTGGGAAGGGCATGAAGGGCATTTTATGAAATTCAGTAAGGATGGTGGGTTAGGAAAAAGAATTTATTGATGTTAAATTTTCAGGGTTTTGTGCTTATACTACAATCCCTTATTAGGAAACACGTACATGCTAAAATACTTAGTGGGAAAGAAGCTTCCTGTCTCCAATGTGGATATTATACACATTTTGTGTATATACTGTGTAATAATAGAGCATATATTACACATAACATATAATACATGTAAAGGGAGGGCACAGCAAGGAGCCAATGGGTAAAAAGGTGAACAGTTATTAAGTGTATCTGGCTGAAGAAGTTATATAGGAGTTCCTTGCACTATCCTTGTTACTCTTCCCTAAGTTCAAAATTCTATTAAAATAAAATTTAAAAATATATAGTGATGTTTGGAACTAGAGAGGGGGTGGCTGTCCAACTTTGCAAATGGTCTAAATGAATTCTTTACAATGGTTAATTTTACGTTATGTGAATGTCATATCAATAAAAATAACAGTAAGAATCCCAGGTAGTCCTCAGGATCCATAAGTCCAAGGGCCTAGTCGTCCAATCTCAAAATGGGAATAAGTGGCAAATATAAACTGTCAGATGCCCAAGTACCTGCACGCTGGGGTCCGCAGAGGGCTGGCCTGAATGAGGGCCGGTTCCTGGCCCCCTGAACTCCACCTCAGAGCCTCCCTGCAGCCCCGCCTCCTCCCACAGCCTGGCTCAGCTGCTGAGAGCCAGGATGCCCGCCTCGCCCCCTTGGGGTCGGTGGGTGGCTCCTGAGTCACTCTTTACAGCTTATTAAATAACCTCTATTCTGTGCTCCTCGATTTTATCACCTTCGAATCTCTCAGCCATCAGCCAGGGCTTTTCACAGAAATGCAAACTTAGCTGCAGAAACAAGAGACCAACTTATATGACGTTGAACTGGGAGGTACATGTATGAAGGTCATTGTACTCAGGGCATAATATCATGTTCTACCTGTAAACGCCAAAACACTCTCACAAACATTTGTTGACTAAAAAGAAAGCAGCAATGTATTTTAATCCTCACATTAGAGGAGTACATGACGTTCAGAGAGATCAAGTAATTTGTCCCAGGTCACACAGCTAAGAAGTGCCTACACTGGGGTGTGAACGCAGGTCAGTGGACCGAAGCCAGCACTTCAGACAGGGGGCCTCCCATAAAGTGCTTTCCAGTAGCAGCCCTTGTTTCTTTAGGAAAACAAGGTTTAATTCATGGTTGAGACACAAGCCAAGCACTGCAGCCCTGGCAAAGGGAATGGGCATTCCAGTAGCAGAAGGAACACCAAATACATACCACACATCCGTTCATATAAAGAACCAAGGGTTTTAACGTGTATGTCAACATGCAACGTGAATTTCCTCCCTCTCACTGGCCTCCTCCTAAAAAGAAAAGAACCACGGAAACCTGGTTTGCATTCACTGTGTCCAGTGAAGATGGGGTCCTCAGGCTTGGGAGATAAGAGGTGAAGAGTCACAGGGTTTGGAGCTTAGCTTGGAGGACCACAGGGCCCATTCGGCTGCTGGCCAGTAAGCAGGAAACTATGGGAAGATTCTGCCCCCTGGTGGCCCGTGGGGCGATCGGTGCAGTCCAGTGAGGAGTTTCCCACCCTGCAGGCAGTTGACATTGGCCGGGCATCTCACGCGCTGGGTGGGTTTTATTCTCTGGCAAACACGAGAGCGTAGATTCCTATGTCAGCCCCACGGCTACTCGCTTGCACTCCCACGTGCCAGGAGAGTGAGAGAAAAGAGGCAGCACAGAGCAGCTCTCAGGCCACGGGGGGCCAGACATAGCGGGAGATCCCACCACACCGTGTGCTTGGGTGGCGGCGACAGGTTAAATACCACTCTCCAAGCAGCTGAACCCTCTCACTCCCACACCCCTTCCTCCTCTGCAGTCCTCCTCGAAACCCTTCACGCCACAGAGGCGTCGCGGGGCCTCGTGCCGAGCAACAGCAGCTCGGGCACGGGACGAAACGACCGCTGAGTCGTGTTGTTGTCACGGCCTGTTTAGCCTCGGGATTTTCAGACACCAAATGAGGGGAAAACATCGCCTTCACGAGCTCCCGGTGAAGGACCGATGAGGGGAGACTGCCAAAGCCCCAGGAGAGGCCCTGGCATGTGATAAGCAGACGAAAAAATTCCCCATTCTTTCTCCCCTGGGGTTGGTGGGCCATAAAGAGAGCTCATCTTTCTGCTACTTTCCCCCTTTAAATCTCTACAAAAGATGTCCAAAGGGCTGACACATGGACACCAGAGTTGGAATACCATGACCTCGGTGCAGGTGGGAAGTGGTCCATACGTAGACACACTTCTACAGCACCGTTTAAAGGGGGACAGTTTAGAAAAGGACGTTGTAAAAACTGCCCAGAAGGACTAACGCAGGGATTGACGGTGTTGATGTGACCTCTGGCCCCAACATGGGAGGGAGCAGCGGGGGAGGACGGACAGGTCTATTTATAATGATGCTCATTCTCATCCTCACAGTCATCACGTTTGTTGTACAGAAATAAAGCCTGATTGTGAAGAAAGTGGCCGACCTTCTGCCAGTGTCTTCCATCAAAAATCTTGTTTCAGAAATTCATGTAATTCCTTACAGATCACCCTAAAGCAATTGTAATAAAGGCATGAAAATTCCAAGGGAAAGGCTGGGGGGTAACCATAGGGGTCGAAGGACCCGAAAGCTTCATTCATTTGCTCAGCGCACACTTGCCCAGATCCTGTTAGGGAAGAGGTCAGGCAGGCCAAGAACCTGACCTCTTCTGCCCAGGGACCCTCGGGGAGAGATGAATGAGGAGCCCAGTGGAATCTTCTCTGTGGAAAGTGACAGTAAGGATGCACACAGAGCATAGAAGTGGCACAGGGGAGAGAAAAGGCAAGGGACTGTGCTATATACTTACATTCCAGAACTTTCTTTCCCCTCAAGAGAAAGGAGGATAACGTTTTGAAGATGAATTGCCTTATCGGCTTCTACGTTATTAGTAAAAGTGTAATAAGAGCACAATGGCTCACCTCTGTTTTCACAGGTAATAATAATAACAATAAACACATTTCGAAAAGATTACAGTACTGGGAGTTTCAGAAATTGTACTTTTCATTTCTAGAAATTCCATTTCATTCTTTCCTATTGTTTTTACTTCTCTGCGGAGACTTCTAATTTTTCCTGCTAAGACTTCATTCATTAAAAACACAGTTTGCCTTTTTTGCACCATGGGTAGTTTTCACGGCTGTTTTCAACTCTGTGTTCATTATTTTCACCATCTGGTTCATCCCGGAGCTGGAGTTGATGGATTTCCTGTCAGTTCTTCATCTTTAGGGAATTGGGGGTGGCAGGGCAGACAGTATGGGTGTCAAGTTGTGGCGCATCTGGATTCTGTTACTTTCCTCCAGTGAGTGGAATTCCCTTTGTTTTACCAGGTAACCTTCTCATCTGGCCTTGAACCGCAAACTGTGTGGGGGCTGCCATTCAGACCGCTAGTCCATAGGTCTTGCTTTGAGTCTGGCTCCATGTTTGTGTGGCTCAGAGGTCAAAGACGTGGGGAGACAGAATTTGGGGGTCCTCCCTCCGGCTAGCCAGGTGGGGAGAGTCCTGCCACGGCGCTGCAGCTGCAGACACCTGCCGATCCAGGTCCCCGTGGTTTGCTCAGCGAAGGCACAACCCTGACAGGCAGCCTGGGAAGCCACACTTCCTACAGGATACAAATCCAGCAGACCTGGATTCACAAATTCGCCCAAACCAACCTGCTTTTGCTGGAACTTCTAAACATGTTTCAGTCCATCGCGAACCACCGGAAAGTATCTGAAAAGCTATGCACCAGCATAACAACATGTCATGTACACAGGGGGTATTGCTGACTTTTATCTGAATTATTTGGGTTATTTATGTTTCCAAATTCTGTGCAATAAGTATGTCCCACTCTCAGAATTAGAATAGCTTTTTAAAACACCCCACAAGAATTCAAATAAGGTAGTTAGAAACCATATGAATATTAACCCAATGCATGAAAAGCAAGAAGAATTTTAAAACAGAAAGTACAAATAAACAAAACTATCAGTGAGAGTTTCAAAAACGTCCTCATGTTTGAACACAAGAATCTAATCATCTCTAAGGAAATAACCCTAAATGGGGACGGTTTTGTACAATGTGGTCACTGAATCTTTCTGTGCAATACATGTTTTGAAACCCTTAACTATACAGAGCACCTAAGTAAATTATGGTTCAGTCACTCAATGAAATGCTATCCGGCCACTACACGGGACTTCTGTCAAGATTTACTGATGATGCATGGGAGTGACAGGACATTGCGCAGGCTGTCACCTGTGTCAGGAGCAGAGCTCACAGAAACAGCAGCCGAGGGAGCACGCTAACCGAGGCTGTGCTGGCGTGTGCAGGGTGAGGCGACAGGGTCTCTCTGACGCTCCCTGAGCCCTCGCTTTGCTCCTGCACCATTTTCTCTCCTCCCCAAAGTTCCCACAGTTGAGATGATGGAAATGGATGAGCAGAGGGAAACACTGTGAAAAAGCACGAAGAAAAGGTTCCTGAGGGCCAAAGTTCAAAAAAACCAAACCAAACAGAGCCTGGTCCATAGATGCCCAGACCCAGAGGTGGGAGTTTTCCACAGGATCTAAAGAATTCAACCCGACAGGTAACGATCCATGTACGGTGTCTGCACGCCTCGTGCACACTGCCCCGGGCTTCACGAGGTTCCGGCTGCCGCCCCGTGAAAGGAAGAGAGCACACGTGGGCGAGAAGGCTCGGGGCCGAAGGGTCACAGTGCCCAGCCCACGAAGGGCTGCAGCTCCAGCCCAGGCCCTGCTCCCTGCGCCTCCCGGACTGACACCGAAATCTCTTCGAGCTTGGAAGTGATTTCTTCTGACAAGCACACTGAATGGAAGCAGAGCGATGTCACAGAGGCAGGACTGGGCACTGGGGAGAGTCCTTCAAAGACATGAAGTGACATGGGTGACATCCCGGAGAAACACGGGGAAGGGCTGGATGGTCGAGAGAAGCAAAACCAAAGTGCAAACATCAGGATCGTGAGCATCGGGGTTGGCAAAAAATCACGGGCAATTCCTGGGTCCCCACGGAGCTAGAAGGATGGGCTTTCGGGACCTCGGTCATCACAGCCCATGCTTCCTTCCCTTTCATCGCTGGGCTTTGGCTATGAGACAAGGTGAAGGTCGGTGTGGTCCAGGGGAGGCATCTCTGAGAGCAAGAGGCTCCAAGTCAGGAGGAAGAGGAGCAGGAGGCAGAGGAAGTGCAGAAACAAAATGAAAGAAGTGCAAATGGAAACACTGAGCAAGCAGGCAGGGGTTAACCAAGAGGTTTCATTTTTCCTTCAACATCTAGACAGCACAGTCAGGAGGCCGCGGTGCCACGTGCTGGTGCTGCCCCCTGCTGGCCCTGAGCTGCAGAAGGCTTCCCAGGTCTCTGGAAAACTATTGAGTTGGCCAAAAAGTTCGTTTGTTTTATTTCCCCTACAAGAGCTCCAGTAGTGATTAGTGTCTTTAATTTCATTTGAAACAACTCTGTTAGATTGCATTGTGGCAGCTGTCATATCAACGTGCATTAAAAAAAAATCAAAATTGGTGAATTTTTGTGTAGCCATTTTCATATTGAAAATGGAAGAAACTATGCAATATTTTTGGCCTATTATGTTTATTATTTCACAAAAGTTAAAAATGCAACTAAATCTAAAAAAAATGTGCCATGCATGGAGAAGGTGCCATGACTGATCGAACGTGTCAAAAGTGCTTTGTGAAGTTTTGTGCAGAGTTCTTGCTGGCCGATGCTCCACGGCTGGGTAGACCAGTCGAAGTTGATGGCGATCAAATGGAGATGTTCGGTGAGAACAATCAATGTTCTACCATGCGGGAGACAGCCAACATACTCAAAATACCCAAATCAATTAAGGTATTGGTGAAAATGAAAAACGTGTCTTTTATTTCACAGAAAAAACTAAACAGACTTTTTGGCGAACCCAAGAAGTAATGCTGTTTCTAAGAACAAGCCAGCACTACTTGGCTTCCGGCCCTCAGATCAGGGTGGGGGCCTTGCTCCTGCTCAGTTCGACCTGAGAGCCAGCAAAGCTAAGGGCCTGTCCCGCTGCCGTGTGGAGAAGCAAGCAGACGGCTGGTGTGAGGACTTCGTTCACGGTGCCATCAGCTTGAGAAGGAAAAGGCCCTGGTGAGACAGACTTTGTAGGGGTTGCTCAACCGCCCAGGATGCTATGGGAGTGGAGTGTGTCCCCACATTGCACATCACCATCAGGCGTCTGGGGGCCAGGAGAGGAGATGCCCAGATCAGCTATGTCTGTCCAGGTCACCGCCTCACCTGCACCGAGGGCTGCACCTTTGCCCAAACAACTCGAGAAGCAGCCTTAAGTCTGCAAGTGTCTCCTTGTCCTTCTAAAACCAGGCAGCCCCCTGAGCAGTTTCTAAAATTGCCTGAAGGTGAGAGACCTCCTTTTCTTCATTCCTAAAAGAGGAAGAACTGCAGCTGCGCCTTGCAGAGTCATCGGCCTGGGTTCTCAGAAGCCCCCAAAACGCTGCGGCTGGTAGGGGTGGCTCTGGGGGCTGTTCTGTCACTAAAATAAAGCCCGGGGAAACCCCAGTGCGCTATCTACAAACCAGATATTCTCCACAGGCCAATCAATCCATTTGGTAAACATTTTATGGCCAGAGGCTCGGTTGGTTAAAGCGTCGTCCCGATGCACCAAGGTTGCGGGTTTGATCCCGGGCCGGGGCACATGTGAGAATAGGGCAATGGGTACATGGATGGGAGAAATGGCAGATCACTCTCTCTCTCTAAATATCAATGGATAATTTTTTAATAAGAAAACATTTAGAAGGGAGGGACAAGACTATTAAGAACCGAAGGGTTCATAAGAACCCCTCACCCTTCTAGCCCTGTCGTCTCCAGAACCATCTCAGGAGCATGACTGCTCTCACTGGAAGGCTGGGTGCTTTGCACAGGTTCCTGCAGAGCTCCTGCGGCTCCTGTCTCCCCTCTTCCAAGGGAAGAGGCGCAGGAAGGGGGCCAGGATGCCTCTGTCGGGACAGCGCTTACATAACCACGCTATTCTCAGACCGGTGCCTGTCCCTTCCCATTGGGAAGGTCTGACAGTCTTCCTACACATACAAAATGCCACGTCCAGAATTAGAATCCCACGCCACCAAGGCAGTGCCGGCACATCAACTACTTCCTCCCAGACAGGGGACAGGTCTGGATGTCCTGCTGACGCCTCCCGTCCTGAGGTCGCATCACACCAAGTCCACTGCTATGCCATGCTTGGCCAAATGGGGACCGTTTGGGTAAAAGGGGAAAGGAAAACAGTTTCAGGAAGAAGGACAGAAATAGAGGGCACACTCACACACGTGGAGCTGGCTGATTGACAGCAAGCAGGCACCTGCCTCGGGGAACTCTGAACCGGTCCCTCCCTCCCCCTCTGCCTGTGCCCCAGGAGAGTCAGCACTGACCTCAGGTCTTCTGCGTTAATGATCTCACCGGAGGCAAATCAGGAAGCCAGGTAGTGACAGCAGAGCAAGTGAAAAAGAGCTGGTGGCCCTGGCCACATAGCCCAGTGGTTAGAGTGCCATCCCAATATGCCAAGGTCACAGGTTCAATCCCCCAGTCAGGGCACATACAAGAATCAACCACTGAGTGCATAAGTAAGTGGAACAACAAATTGAAGTTTCTCTCTCCCTCTCTCTCTCTCAAATCAACAATTGAGAGACAGAGAGGAAGGGAGGGAGGGAGAGCTGGAGGTTTTTAACAACCCGTCGTGACACCTGGACCCCAGAACTGCCCAGCTCCGGTGCAGCGAAAAGTCGGGGGTAGAACCACCACCTCCTTAACAAGGCTCCTTGAGGGGTACACAACTGCTGCCCAGCTAAGCCACTCTGGAATTCTCTAGAACCCACGGACTTCGGGACACGTTGCCCCTCAGCACCAGCTCCACTTTTGAAGCAACATAGTTCTCACTCTCTGAGCCAGCTGGTTACAGTCAAATGCAGCGCCCCAGTCACTCGGGGGCGCAATGCACACCCCAGACCGACTGCAACCATCAGGTCCAGGTGATAACGGCAATAGTTAGTATTTATGAAAACGTTCTCAGTGCCAAGCAGGTCTCCGAGAGCTTGAGGTCTATTAACTCATTAATGCCCACGACCAGCTCAGGGAGGCCCTGCTACTACACCCACCTCATTACTGAAGATGCTGAGGCAGGGAAGGTCAGGTGAACCGTCCAAGGCCGCTCAGCCATGGAGCTGGCGAGCAACACCCAGCAGTCCGGCCCAGAGGCTGTGCTCATCCCACGCTTGTCTCAAATAAAACAGACTCGTCAGCATGTTACAAAGCCCGTGGCCCCTGGGCGTCACCCTTGCACCTGCTGGACGGTGCCCTTTGGCCCCAAGAATGCCAAGGGAGTGTGCATAATACACTAAGAGGTTCATAACTACCACTGTTTTGTAAGTTACCTCCTTCTGCCACAGCCATGTTTTAATGGGGACAGAGTTGTGTGAGTTTTAAGCCAAAAATGGGAGGTGGTAGATTTTAGCTGGGGCAGGGTGCTTTGGAACTTTATTTAAAATTACCCCACTAAGTACACCACCTTCTCAGCCTGGATGGTATCTGACACACATGCCTTTGTTTGGAGCGCCCCCTAGTGCCCAGAAAATAAATTCAGCTCTCTCCCAGGGAATGAATGGACCACTGTCTCCTCATTCGGTTTTCAGTAGTTATCCTGGAGAAGTGGGCCTGGATCTAAAATTAATTATAGTGGAGAAGACCAGAGAAGAACAAAGCTCAAATACTGTCATGCCAATGAGTGACCATTTGTTTTTTAAAGTTTTCCTTTAGATATCATCTGTAATAATATAAAAATATTTTATTTTCATACTAATAAAATATAAAAATTTTATAGATAAATATCTAAAGCACAATTACCCACACAGCCCTTGTGGGGAATAAGGGCGGATGTGTCTGTCACCATCTTCAGGCACATCCACAGCAGGCAAATGCTGAGCCTCTGTGGACTGCTGACTCTGGGATGGGGTGACCCCGTTCTCAGGACTCCTCTGTGCCCCCCAGCCCCTCACTAGGGTGGGGAGAAGGGAAATAGCATGTCGCATATGCAAAGCCACTGATACGATGGGAATGACTGCAAGAGACAGGACACAGGGCCCACCCTGGACCTCTGACAGTGGCAGACAGAGCGTGTGAGACAGGGCTGCCCCCGGGAGCCACACTGTGCTAATTTTGATGGTCCTTCCCCACCCCAGCCAGAGGGCAAGGCAAGAGCAGGGAAGCCAAGGTCTGCCGGTATTCCCTGTGGCACCTCTGAACGTCTGTCGGCCTCACTAGGAAGTGCAATGACACCACCCTGAGACAGACATGTCCCCACAGGGACACACGGGCACCCACGTGAAGAGCCACCATGCAGGCGCTCTGTCTGGGTGGGTGACTTCTCTGCTTGGGTCCATAATGGAAAGCAAACCCTGACACCTGTCTTGGCTTCGTCCAGGGGTCTTTCCAAAGCTAACTTTCCCATTAGGGCCTCTGCACTTGAAACCAAACAGGAAGGCAGGGAATGGATGCTAGGCCCTGCATCGCTGAGCCAGAAGCATCCCAGGAAAATGCTGGAAGGCCCGCCTGCACCTGTCAGCACGGGGTGCTGCGTGGACTGCATCTTCTAAAAGGCCCAGCGCTTGCCTGCCCGTCACAGGTGGGGACAGAACAAATGCCTGCAAGCTTCTGCTTGAACTCTCGGTAGCCTGAGGCAACGCCCTCCCCTTTGGCTGCGTCCCCCTCCAGATCTCCTGGCTGTTTGCTGGTGTGAGGAAGGGAAAGGCAGAAATAAAAGGGGAAAAAATTTCAACAGGATCAAGCCCCCTGCTCCCCATGAAGACGGAAGTCTCCATGACGCCTCTGAACATATGACTCAGAAGTGGCTTAGAGACAAGAAGTTGAACTTGGTTCTAAAAGATTCTACCTACATGGGGAACCTAGGTCAAGACCCAGCCCAGACTTCCCCAGGCAGCTGTGTTCCACAGCCCCCAACGCTGGTTCCCTGCGACGCCCTTCGGGGTCCCTCCCCTCGATGTTACCACTGTCACAGAACTTCAAGGTGTATGCTGTAACTGTCCCCAAATTCATTATTGTTTCTAGTCCACATTCATCCGGATGGCTCCCGTTCCAGTGCTTTCTTTCATGCATTTCCATGTTAAGACAGAAGAAAATGTTAGATATATAGATTATGCCCCCGTAAAAGTCTTCCAGGACAACATAAGGAAACATCACTGGGAGCAAATCAGGAGATACTAGTGCTAGGTAAGAACTCACAGGCCAGACGCAGCAGGCAAACCTCACTTCACAGGGGGGCCTCTGGGCATTTGGGACTGCTCAGAGTTCCTGTGGGGCTGGGTGAGGGCTGCAGAGACCCCTGTGGAGCCCCCAAGATCCCTGTCTTGTTCCTGCAGCTTCACACTCTGCTGGCTGATCAGCCTAACTATGAGGTCCCTGGGTGTCCCCAGGGTGGGCCTCTGAGCTCAGCTGGTCTGGTTGGAAATCCATGGCTGTGTTTTGCACCCTCTGGTGGCTGATTCTGCTCTGGCTTCACTCATAATGGATTTCTCGGCTAGTTACACTGGGATGGAGGAAGCCCAGAAATGACCGGGGCTGGGGAAGGAGGCGTCTGACCAGACTGGACCAGAGCACAGGGAGGATGAGGCAGAAAATGGAAGATCTGATTCCAGGGAACAAGCCCATGAGTTCATCCGGACTGAACCATGCAGAGGTCTCAGTCACTGGTCATCCCTTCGCCAACTGTCCCCCAAGGTTCCCTCACGTAGGGGGGACTGGCTGGGGCTGGGTGGACCGGCCAGGACCGGCCAGAACTTCCTGGAAGAACACCCCAGCCCACGCTGGGACCTCCTGGATTGTGTGACTAGAACTTCGAGAATTTCAGCAAATGACAGTTTAAAAAATATTAGGTAGTCTTTTGCTTTTATGACCTCCTATTTATGGGTCATATTTGAACTGTCTAAAAGCCAAGTGTTTCGTTAAAAATACTATCCCAATGATTAAACCATTCTTATGGGGGAAAGTGATTTCCTTTATTTAAAAAAAAATCTGCTTTACTCTGGTTTCTAGTTGTCAAGGAAGGGGGTTGGGAAGAGGTGAGCACCATAAAAATTAGGTAAATATTGTAACTTACTCTGCGATTCACATGTGCAGATTCTAGAGTCTTACTAACACTGCTCTTGAACTTCAAGGGGCTGAATCACATTCTCAGAGACAAAACCTTACAAAACAGTTCTGTTAGGAATGATGCAGAAATATAAGCCAGGTCCACTATAGGCTGAGTTGTCTTCTACACAGAATGACTTCAGAATGAAAATTTCATTGTAGAATGGAATTTCACTGGATTTCAGGGTGTGGTATCTTGCTGGATTATATGTTCCCCTGGTGACTATGCCACATGATTGGCAGGTGGTCTCTGTAATGTCCCACACGCCACTTGTCACCTACAGGAAACACAGGTGTTTCTCTCTCTCCCTTCCTCTCTCTCTAAAAGCAATGAAAAATTGTCCTTGGGTGAGGAAAAAAAAAAAGAATTATGCTAAATCTACTCTGCCTGTGCTCTATAAATAGAAAGACTAAGACGGGATGATAGCACATCTGTTTAGAACATGGTTTATTGAATATTTTATGCCCACTGTTGAGACCAACTGCTCAGAAACAGGGACTCACTTCAAAATGTTACTGGTCGGTGACAAAGCACCTGGTGCCCCGGGAGCTCTGACAGAGACACACAATGAGGTTCGTGTTGTTTTCACGCCTGACAACACAGCTTCTGTTCTTCAGCCCAGGGATCAAGGAGTAGTTTTCACTTTCAAGTCTTCTTACTTAAGGAACACATTTATTAAGGCCATAGCTACCATAGAGAGCGATTCCTTTGATGAACCTGGGAAAAGTAAATTGAAAAGCTTCTGGAAAGGATTTGCCATCTAGATGCTATTAAGAACATTTGTGACTCCCGGGAAGGGGTCAAAATGTCGACATTAATGGGAGTTTGGGAGCAGTTGACTCCCCCCCTCAGGGACGACTGTGAGGGGTCGAGGCTTCAGGGGAGAAAGCTAATGCAGATGCGGTACAAAGAGCGGGAGCACCAGACCAAACCACTGCGATCTCATGATGACAGTTGTACGGAAGAAGAGCAGCCCCTCGGGGCTGAGCAAAGACAGTGGGCCCCTGAGACGGGGCCTGCTCCTGGAGAAGCTGCTGTGACGACTGTGGAAACGACAGCAGAGGACGGACTCAGATCACGACACAAACTGAGTTGACAGAGCAGCAGCGGGGTTCGAGAGGACCGACTTCAGTTCTGGAAGAAGCTCTGTTGTGGGTAAAATGCTAACAAGCAGCACCACGTGCTACAGAGAAATCGTTCGTGAGAGGAAGAGTCTAGTAATGGGGCAAGCTCCACTTTTGTCCAGTTTTCAGAACTGGCCACAGCCACCCGCCCCAGCCCTCAGCAACCACCACCAACGTAGGGGCAAGGCCCTCCACCAGCTCAAGGCTCAGAGGATGGTGAGCATTTTTGAGTAAGAAAGTACTTCTTTACCCAAAGTATGTACATTTTTAGGCATAATGCTGTTGTGCACTTAAGAGACTACAGTTTGCTGTAAACATAACTTCCACAAGCACTGGGAAACCAAAAAATTCAAGTGGCCCTCTTTATTGACATAGTCGCTCTATTTCGGTGGTGTGGACTCAAACCCCCCACATCCCTGAGGTCTGCCTGGACAGGCATCTCCTTTGTAATGTTTGTCCAATGGACTGAACGAAGGTAAAATACGCAAATAGAAAAGCTGTCCGTTCACCATCAAGAGAGGCACCATATTTTTAGGACTTTAAGACACACCAGACCATAAGACGCACCTAGGTTTAAGAGGAGGAAAGTAGGAAAAAAAATTGTGAAGCAAAAAAAATGTGGTAAAATATTTAATAACCTGTGACCCCGCTCTACCGCCGCCCCACCTACACACACAGAGCAAACCAGGTAAGCTACATTCAGACTATAAGATGCACCCCCCTTTGCTCCCACATCTGGGGGAATGGTGTGTCTTATAGTCCGAAAACACGGCAAATCCTACTGGAACTCCAGTCAAACACACAGTTCTTCTCAGGGTATAACAGGTCTTCATCATGGCAATCAATAGGGTATAGTCTGCATACAGGTGTTCCCTGTTTTCCGCATGAACTCGTTCCAAAAATGAGAATCTGCCTTCCCTCACCTTGAGGACACACGCACTCTTCCTTAGTGTTCCGATAAAAATAGTGCTAATATCCCGGACAACCATAGGCCCCTCCTCCCACCAGGGGACCCCTGCCGCACGGCAGGTGCGTGTTGAAACTAGAGAGCCATTGTGATGGGACCTAGCTAATTAGTAGCCATTCTTAGGTAGGAGCTGCCTGTGATGGTGTTGAGGAATGCTGAGAAAGGATGGAGCTGTAACTGGCAGGGACATCTCCAGCAGGGGCATTCAGGGGTTTTCCTGTCTGAAATGTTAATAGAGGTCCCTAAGCCATTAATGGGCCTGACCAGGCTAGGTAAATAGCAGGCAAATGTTTAGATAAGCCATTTGTTAACCTTTGAATCCTGGGACCCTTAAATCCTTGTACCAGCCTGGTGCCTGGTTTCTGACGTTCTGTTTATGATATATTGATGAAACCCTATAAATACTGTGGAGAAACAAAGAACGGGGCCCAGAATTTGGACCTTGTCTCCTCTGGGTCCGCATGCGTGAACAAACCCCACTTCGTAAACTCCCAGGCCGTCTGAGTCGTGATTTCCGTAACACCATGAGCTAAGAGACCTCAGGACATTAAGCAGCTCTGCGGTGAAAGCAGGTGCCTTTCTGGGCTAGGATTCATGCCCAAGCCGTTCAGCCGCTTTAGGTGGAGATTTTACAATCACGTCATCAGAAAAACCTGCCCTGTGGGGATGCTGTGCTGACAAGGAACGTGAGGTCCACCTGCCTCCTCCAAGGTGTTGTGCTTGGTGGCCCTTCAACAAGCTGTTTTCTGGGCCCTGTTGGAGCAACGACCCCTTCCAGCTCGGAAAACATAAAAGCTGCCTACAATGCTGATGGTATGAGCCCTCCGAAAAGGGAAATACCATTTGCTGGGTGCCCACCTGCCACCCGCAGGGGCTGTGCCCATGACAGGTGGTCTTGAAGGGTCTCCAACAACCTACCTGCCCAGTGTCACATGTGAGGAAAGTGACAGGTTAAATCTCGGGCCTGCTGGCCCATGGCTTGTAAGTAGGAAAGACAGAATCAAAACCTAGGCCCACACAGTCCTGGGTGGCTCAGTTGGTTGGAGCATAGGCCTGTACATCAAAAGGTTGTGGGATCGATTCCTGGTCAGGGTACATACCCAGGTTGCGGGTTCGATCCCTGGTTGGGACATGTAAGGAAAGGCAACCAATCAATGTCTCCTCTCTGACACCAATGTTTTTCTTTCCCTCTCTTTCTCTCTCTTTCTCGCTCAAATCAATAAACATAACCCCCTGTGAGGAATAACACAAAATCTAGGCCCACTGAACTCCCAAAACGTGTCATTTGACACTTCCTGGGCCCACTTGGGAGATGTGGAATGAGAAACAGCAATCTTCATCCTATACACTGAGCTCGGCTTCAAAAAGAGCTAAAATATGACCCAAACCTCAGACTGCTCCGGAAGGAGTTAACCGGAAGGAGCTCAGTAAAGAGTTAACAGGCAGACCATTCCTCTGGTGACGGCACAGAGTGAGGCCTGCCCCAGGACTGTCTACAAGTGCATAGCATTGCTGGCCTGACCCTGGGTGAACCCGCCAGCTCTGGGCGTCTTTGCACGGCGGCCTCTAGGGGGCGCAGGCAGCGCGCGGTTCCCTTCCCTGCCGCACGCCCAGGTCTGGTTGCTGCCGTGTTCCACAGAGAAAACCTCCGCTTGTCAGGGCTGCTGGCGTTAGAAATCATTCCTCACCAATCTTTCCCAATTTCCCAGCTCTCTGCCTGGAAGCCGTGGCCTGGGAGAAGTGTCGGAGGAAGACCTAAAATTGAAACTGAACAAAAATGACCCGTGGAAAAATCAGAGAAACCAACCCTCAAGTGGGGTTATTCTCTGTCCAAGGCCTTTGCTTTTCCTAAAATGATGTTCTGAGGCCGCAGAAGTGGCAAAGGCCTTAAAAGTACATCAAATTAACATTCGGTTTTAGAAAATGCATCGTTCTTCATAAAGTACTCGTGAAACTGAACGCTTAGTGGGCACTAAATAGAACAGGGAAACAGTAAATTGTGGGGACATTAACCATCAGGTGAGGGTACACGGACCTGGCTCCACTGGGGAATGTCACTTCGACTTTGCCTTCTGCAGACTGTGGTGATAATAAAGGGAGGTGCTTCCCACCTCCACCCCCGTGATGAACACCTTCCCCGGGACCTGGAACCTGCACTAACCTGAGTCCCTCTTCCTCCACACACACATGGCCCCGACGAAAACCACTAGGACCCGGGGCAGAGACATGAGGGGCTCTGGGCCTAGGAAGCAGGAGGAGGTAGGAGCTAGATTTCTGCATTTTCTGCACCGGAGATTCAGGCCATGGTTGAAGGAGGAAGGAGAAATGGCAGTAACCATGTATACGTTGCACCAGGACATTCAGAACAACTGGGGGGCCTTTGGAAGGCATGCACCCTGGCCATGGTGATAGGACTTAAGGCTGAGAAAGGCAGGGTGAGTCTGCGAAGCTTCCCTGGTCCTTGGGGTACACCCTGCTCAGCGCACGAGAGTGAAACCTGGAAGGAGCAGGGGGCGAGGTAGCATGTGCACCCCACCTGCCTTCCCTGGGTTAAACCCTGGGGTCTGCCAACACGCAGGTGGGTGAGAACCGGGCCGGGGCCACCCACGCAGCTTGATCACGGACACACACCTGGCACAGGAAATGCTCACCTGGCCCATCACTCATAAAACCGTTGGCTAAAATTTAAAGTAACAGATTCGGCCAGAAGACCAAATGGAACGTCATAGTTAAAATATAGGATGAGGTGGAATAAAGAAGATACGATAAATATGCCTGCAAAGGAGGTTGCACAGCTGAAGGCAGTGCTTGGAAAGTATTCTCACTAAAGACATGCTGCGATGGCCGCTATGAAAACAGTAACTCAGATTATTAGGTTCTTTTTTTTAAGTGTAACAAGTATTTTTGGAGAGTTTCAGAAACATAACCACTCTGATCCACTGCTGTTTAAAATGGAAAATACTCAAAGCAATTTATTAATATTGAAAGCCCTAAACATCTATACGGGAGAAACAACAGTTCCACAAATTTACCCTGAAATCATGATCACAGACAAGCACAAATGCCCAGTGAGGATGTTGTCTGCAGACCTGATGGCAGTTTCAAAGCACCGAACTGCTCAGGAAAGGGACTGGGTTAAATAAGCTGTAGTGCATCCAAAAAATGAAAAACTCCTCAGTAATAAAAAACAGTATGTTTGCCCTGGCTGGTGTGGCTCAGTGGATTGAGTGCCAGCCTGCTAACCAAAGAGTCATCAATTCCATTCCCAGTCAGGGCACATGCCTGGGTTGTGGGCCAGGTCTCCAGTTGGGGGCCTGAGAGAGGCAACCACACATTGATATTTCTCTCCCTCTCTTTCTCCCACTCTTCCTCTCTCTAAAAATAAATAAACAAAATCTTTAAAAAAAACAGTATATGTTAAGAACAGTATATGTTAAGTGATATGGAAACATTTTCAATGACATTTCCCATGAATGACAAGTTTTCCCAAATAACACATAAAGTGTGGTATCAATGTGTATAAACATTAATATGTGTGTGTGTGTGTGTGTGTGTTTTCAAGGAAATAGTATTTGCAATCATAAAATACTGCCTGATGATTTAGAATCACCAAAAACCAAATCCCATTTTTCGTCACAGGATGGAGGTTAAAATGGAAACCCAGCTTCACCTCTGCAGAATTTGAGCTTAATCAGCCCAAGGTCATGCAGAAATATGGTGGCAGTGACAAAAGGCAAGACTGAAACAGAGTTATACTCAGGGAGAGCTGTGTTCCAACTTGCAAACTGAAAAAATGAAAATCTCGGAGACAGCATTGGTAGCAGGACAAAACTCTTAGGAAAATGTCTATTGGATATATCTCATCTAATTGTGGTTGAATTTCAGGAGACTCTCAATTCGAATTTGACATGCAATCAGTGTGTGAAAGTAATCCAACTGCTAACCCAGGGGTCTGACCCACCATCTACTTCATTCCAAACAGAACCGTAAGCATCCCGCCCGTGAGGCAGACGGAATAAAGTCGAGATGCCTCTGGGCAAACTGTTCTTGGTTACACTTAATCAGGGCTGAACAAACAAACTCAGGATTAGTCACCCTTGTGCAAGTCATCCCACTGCCCTGCCGCCAGAAGAGACGACCACGTGATCCCGTGTAAACCAGCTAAACATCTGGAAGACGTGAAAACGAGTCTGCCGGGCGCAAGCGGACCACGGGCCGGGCGGAGCCATCAGTTGGGCGGCTGAGGTCAGCCCCAGGGTCGGCCCCCTGCACCGCGACGTCGCCGGGCGCAGTTTACTTACGATGAAGCCGAGTTTCTTGTAGTCTCGGGTGTACATGGACTTGCGCTTCTCCATGCTGCCGCTGCTGGCGTTCGGCTCAGACTCGGCATCGAAAGCAATTCTTCGAAGTTCAAATATGATGTCCCTCTGGGCCTGCGGGCGTTGGGGAGGAAGAGGAGAGGAGAGTTACTTTCATTGTGAGGCATTATACAGATTCCGTTTCCCTGGATGGACACGAATCACTGCGTTCAGGAGGAAAAAAAAAACAGTTAAAAGACATCCAATGCGGTGAGTCTGGACGCTGCCACTCCTTCTGCTGGTCAGCCCTGGCCTTATCCCACAAGTATCCTCAGGGCCAAGTCATTTGAAACACTTCTGTCAGTTGTCCGGAGTTCTTAAAAGAGCCCCAGATATGATGACAGGCTTGGGAGTGGAGAAAGCCAAGTTCAAGAACCTGGGGCTAATAACTGCTATAAACACAGTGAGAGGCACGCAGTGTTTATGAACAGCACTCAGATGATGAGGGGTCCCTAACTCCACGAAGACACGCCTTCACAGAAATAAACCCTGGCACATGGTTGACATGGCAGAGCCTATGTATATTTTACCATAATAAAAAAGACATTTAAAATAAATACAAGGAAGGGTTTTTAAACAGAGAGGGCCGCTCCCATTAAGATGCATTGCCTGCCTTCACTAGAAGCAGTAAGATGATCGTCTCCTCTCTCTGGGATGACTGCACTTGGCCTTCCCAGGAGCCCAGGGCACGTGAGGTGGCCTCTCCCAGCCTCTCCGTCACTCTCAGCCGCAGGGCCTCGCGCCACGAGGGAAGCGCCACGGCGGTTACACACTTCACATGTGCAGTGCACATCTGCGATCCATCAGGCCCTCACGTGCCAGCGGGGAGGGTTTTCCTGTCCAAAGCTGCAGCGCTGTTTAAGCTGAAAATATGCAGCAGCAGGCTGCCCAGCTGTTTCCTCTCATTCTGTCCTCACCGCTCAAGTTCCCCAAGGCCTTTTGGATAGAGGCATAGCCTTTTGTACACAGAGGCCCAGGGAAAATTATAGCGAACAGCCCACCACACCAACGCAAGCCTAGAAACCAGGCGTGACCTGCGGCCCCCGCCTTTGGACTGATCCCTGGAGACGGACATCACTTCCTCAACCTGCAGAATCGGATCACCCAGAGCTACCAGTTGGTCCCAGTCATCTGGGAACTTGACCGAAGCTATCACCATTGAGGGTATTGGGCCCAGGGCCAAGGTCAATGGCCACGGGATGTCAAGCTTTCTTATCCAATACAGAGAGAATACATGTGTTTGATGTGTAATGAAATGATCTGCTCATCTTATTTTCTGACTCCATATTCACCTAAATTTTAAATCTGAGATGATAATAAATCAGTAATATCCTCACCTAGCATTGCCTGGTTTCAGAGTAGCCCAAGAAAAGACTTTGAATGACACATTCTCACCTTTCTGTGCCTTTACTGCCGTCTTGTGAGCACTCACCTGGTCCTGGGGGTCCATCTTGGTCATCATCCTGTCCTCCAGGAGGTTAAAGGTGAGCACCTGGAGCACGTACAACTGATGTGCCATCTCATTGTTGATGGCCCGCTGCGCTCGGATGACATGCTGGGGAGATGGTTCACAAACGGAAATTTAAAAAAAAAAGGAAAAGCAAACAAAAGTTAACCCCCATTGTTTCACCAAGTAGACTCTCTGAAGTCTTCACCAGGAGGCCCGGGAGATGGGCTGGGGGACTCCGCTTCAGAAGAAAGGCAAGGCCATGTGGGGACCCTGGAGCTCCTTATATCCAAGAGCCCAGTCAGGTGGCTAGCTCTTTAGGCCAGAAACCAGAAAAAGACCTACTGGGTGCATGGAGGAGTTTCACAGGAGGACACGGGAAATGCCCGGGTGGCTTCGGCCCCATGAACCCAGAGCAGGTGTGCCTGGGACGGGAGGATCTCGGCGGAAACTCCGGACCGCTAAGGCAGAACCAACCATGTGCGCAGGACAGGGCGCACGCACGTGCGCTGTGAGCGTGTCTGCCATCGTCTCGCCCACAGCTGTCTCTTGCAGGGGACCCCACTTCTAAACGGGGACACGTTTCACAGGCAACACATACAGGCAAAGCTCCTCTCAGATGTGTGGTCCACTCACAGTGGGAACTACAGTGAGGCCACCCGCTGCCTCCACAATGCGGTGAGTGACTGCATGAGCGTTACTTCACTCACCTGTTAATGCCCAAGTGAAAGAAAAGGGCACGCTGTAAAAGGCACAGCAGGAGACTAGCTCGGTGGGCCTCTGTCCCCCACCTCCAGAGCTGGGTCTACCTGACATCCTCTCTGGCAGGACCACACTCATGCTTTCCATGTGACTGGTCAAGGTGGGGAAACCATCATTCAAGTCAGCTATTTGGAATGTGCCAGAGCCAACCATGTCCTGCTGTCTGAAAGAACTCTCTCCAGGCGTCCCCAACCTGGCATGCACTTGAACTCCACACCCTCGCTGTGAGCACCATATCAGAACAGCCTATTCTAGAAGGTGGGGAGAGAAGAATGAGACTAGAAGGAAGTCACAGAACCAAAATGACGGAGGCTGAGTGGGTGGAAACTAGGCAATGGGATGGGGGGGCGTGGAAGAAAACTCATGTCCTTCAATCTCCAGAACAGATTGTCCATGCATAGCACACACTCAGTACCCGAAGGTGACGGGAGTTGACATTTAAGTCTCTGATCCACTCTGAGTTTCTTCCGTACATGGTGTAAGAGGGTAGCCTCGGGGGAGCATGGATGGCTATAGAGGGTGTTGTGCGGAGTGACGTAAGTCGGAGAAAGACAAACACTATATGATGTCGCTTACACGTGGGACCTAAAACACAGAACAACCTAACGAACAAAAGAGAAACACTCACAGAACCAGAGAACAGACCGACGGTTGCTAGAAAGGAGGGGCCTGGAAGGATGGGTGAAAAAGGTGGAGAAACTAGTACAGATTGGCAGGTACGGAAGAGTCATGGGGATGTTTAATGTACAGCATATGGAATACAATCAATGATTTTGTAATAACTGCGCAGTACCAGACGGGTATTGGAAATATCAGGGGATCACTTTGTCACATATATGACTGTCCAACCACTATGCTGTACACCTGAAACCAATAAAAATAATATTGAATAGGGCCAATAATTAAAAAAAAAAGACAAAGTATGTGGGCACGAATGTACATGAATATCTATTTTGGTAGCAACTCAAAAGTGTCTGCATTCCAAGTTCTTGCCAGAGAACGCCAACCTCGAACTTTTGGCCTCAAAGTCTCACAGAAGAAGTCCCAGTGAAGCAAACTGATCCTTGAGACAAGGAGGCCACAGTGACTCCACCCAGCCCGTCCCGGGGCATTCAAACGTGACCGCCACACCAAGCTGATGTCAACAGGCTCAGAGCTTCATCCCCCATTTCCAGTCCTCCCTCCCCGACTCGCCGCCCCCTGCACAAACCCCTTCACTGAACTACACCTCCATATTATAGCTCCCACTTATATTGAGAGCCAGCACAAAAAAATAGTAGGAAACCTTCTGCAATCTCTATCAAACCATTCTTGGACCTAGAATCTATTCCAACGTTCTACCAAAACCCAGTTTGGATTCCAGGGGGAAAGTGTGGCACCCCCCAAGAACTGGGGCACCTCCTTGGTCAGACAAAGAAAATTACACTCATATGGGCTCCTCTTTGTCCTACACAGCCAGAAAGTTTAAAATTAAAGCCGATGACAAATTGTGGTTATTACTATGGGCTTTGGGTTCTAGAATATTTATTTTGTTTGCCCTCACACGGTTTCTCATTTTTAATGGCCTCACTGTATTGGAATGCGTGTGCTGCACGCACACGCTTGCAAAACTCTGACGTGGAATCAATCACAAGTGCTTCTTTCCACCCTTCGTTGAAAGTCAAAAAGCAGATAAGGTCCCGGGAATTCTTGGTACTTCATTTATTTCCAAAGGCTCGCAACCTCTTTCCCACCAAGGTTTCTGGTCACGTTTGCATGGCCGTGGTGAGTGGTTTCTGTGGATACCTTTTCTGTCCTTCACTTGTGCAGGGCCCAGGAAACGGTGGTGAGATGTCAGGACTCCTCCCAGGGTCTGATATGTGTCCAGCTAGCTCCCTCATTAAAAAAAGTATAAGCTCAAACTGGTAGATGTTTCAAGACACGGAGCCCCCGATTTCCTTAAATTTACATTTCAGCAAAGCTAACACCATGGTCAGGATACTAAATCTGCCCCATGGAGAGATTCCCAACCCTTCCTGCCAGGAAGTCTTTCCCTCTAGAGCAGTGAGCGGCAGAGACCCCTCCCTCCACACACAGGAGGCAGTTCCTGTGCAAAAGGCTGGCTTATTCCAGTTCCAAAAGCACATCGTTTCCTGCCCTCCAGTTCCTACTGCTTCACCCCAGAGGCAAGACCCAGAACAAACCATGAACTGAAGCCCCAAGAACAGAGAAATATACAAACGCACCAGACCACCACTCCCCAGCAAGCAGCCCCAGCGCGTGGGTACTCACCGTGAGAATGATGGACCGCAGCTGCTTCTGAGCCAGAATATTCGCCATCTCCTGTTGAAGGGAACCCCCCACCACAAAAGCTGAGGTTAGAAAGGTCCATCTCAACACCGTCCAAAATGACTAGGTCCTGGGGTGCACTTCACACCTGGATATCAGCAGTATTTCTTATGAACAAATGGACTCAAGTAGGCAGTAGTATTGAAATTACTTTTTGAATGCTATGTTTAGAAAACAAAGCCATGTCCAAAAGCAAAAAAAACCATCTGGAGCCTGTAATCTCCTTTCCTTTCCTTCTTTTCTTTTCTTCCTTCCCTCCTTCCTTTCTTTTCCTCCTGCCCTCCCCCCCCCCTTTGGCATTTCTCCCTTCCAGGAAAAGGTGAACGCCCACTGAAAACCAAGCACTGCGGACGAAAGTGCTGGTCCTTACTTCCTCTGCACTAGACATGCACACAGAGCTTTCCCTAGGCAGTGTGTGCCTGGCCACGAGAAGCAGTAGTTGAGAAACATCACTTTCAAGATTGAAATCTCTTAAATGTTCTCTCAATCTGTGCAAAACCAATGAGCACTCAGTACACAGCCCAGGACTCGAAAGTAGTCCATGCAAATGAACCGAGTGGCTGGAGTTCTGGCAAAGGACAAACATCTGGGCAGACACTCAGCTCCGGAGGCAGCCCCCACTTCTGCAGGTCATGCCTGGTGCTTTGGCACAGAGATTTGGGGGTGACTGCATTACATGAAACGATGTGCAGATGAACTTTCTAAGTGTGGACGAGTGGACGCCAAGGGAAAATTAAATGGTTGGATGCCATCTTCTTGCAAATATTCAACAATAAAAAATACTGCTCATATTCAGGAAGACACTGGAATGTGGTTTATGGGAGGGTGTTGCATTTTTAGTGTTGCTCCTCTTACTGAGCAGAGAAGAAACTAAACTACGATTCAGAAACACCACCACGCATTTGGTCAAGGTTAAAATCAACCTGCAGGAAGCATGGAGGACCCAGAACACGGGGAGGACGTACAAGGTGGGGGAGCAGGCAGGGCAGGCAGGGCCAGGAGGAAAGCTCGGGGCTGGCGCAGTGCCGACGAAGGGAGCATGGGGACTTACAGTCAGAGGACAATCAAGGATGTCAACACTGCTGTCTACACCAACCTAACAGCGTCACCGCCGCCACAGAAAGGAAAGCCAGCAGGAGAGAAGAGGGATGGAAATTCGGAGGATCTGTTAGAGGTTACGGCTGTACTCAGAGCCCCTGCCGACCCACCGCATTGCGGAGAACAGTGTATAAACACTGTAAAGTGTTTCGAAAACGCTGGATGGCATGAAAGTCAAACTCTAATGCTAAGTCGTCTTGAAAACAAGGACACATTCAGAAACAGGTTAACGGCAAAATCCATAGGAACCTGCCCTTCCACATGCATAGAAAACAGGGCTTTCTTCCCGATCAAAATTAACAGCTGCATTTTTTTCTCCCTTAGACCACATGAAAAACTGAAACCCAGAAAGGGTTCTCTAGTTCTTTTCATTTCTCTCCTTTATAAAAATAGAATTATTGCCACACAAACAACGATATTCTCTGTTCCTATGCTAGCTCATTGCTTCATAAAATTTTAAACTAAGTCAGAAGAGACAGTATTTTTCCAACATCTGGAGCAACTGTGGCAATTCTCCAGTTCCATTCTTCTCCTGTGTGTGACAATGGTCGCCTCAAGGACGCCGACGGAGCCCTTTTCATCTTCTGTGCCCAGCCCAGCCCTCGGAGTCTGGCCCGGGGCGGGTGATGAATGTTTCATAAAAGGATGAATAAGTATTTTCCACCACCCTCCTTTAGAAACATGAGCTTGGTCCGGGAGGAAAAACATCCTGGTCCTCATCACGCACTTCTTGGTCCAACTTCAGGGAACTGTTTGAACCAACAATTCCAGGGAGAGTGTTTTATACTGTCAAGATGATATCAAGGTGTAGATAGATATAAATATGGATATAGGTACATTTTTTATTTGAAATAGTAATGATTTCTTCAAGTATAAAATACTAATGATATTTTCATTTTAAATACAAATGATTTATTTAAATACTAATGATTTATTTAAGTAAATTGTCTCAACTGACCAATTTAAAACAAACAGCTTGAAGAAATTATATTCAAGTAAAAGACAGTTCTATTCTCCATTTTGTAAAACATTTTTATGGATATAAAGACTGCAGAATTTACTATCTGGTTAATAAAAGATAAGAATTATGGAACTTGATAACAATACATATTGATTTTTTATAAAAAACTTGTTTTCAAAGTTCTGTCGAACTAACGTTGACTTAAATCTGGATATAGATATATTGACGTGGAAAGACGTCCACACAATCTCGTGTGGTGTTAAAAGCAGTTTAAATCAGCAAAGCAGCGCACGTGGTGCGATCACGTCTGGTGAAGACGCCTGCAGGTGGGAGCGTCTGCACACGCACGAAGGAGGACGTGGGACCTCAGGTGTCTAGCGGAGACTGTGGGGAGGCAGGTTGTAGGGGGTGGCGGGGGTGGGGAGCAGCGGGCCTCCCGCTGGGGACACAATCCCAGGGGTCTTTAAAACTTCTCCCTTTGGAATCTGTAATTTCTAACTTCTCTACCAAATCTTTTAACCAAAACTTTTTTTTTAATTATGCTGATCAAAACCATGACTATCTGTAGAGAAATTTGGAATGGATTTCGCCACCACATTTGCCATGAAAATAGTAAGATGAATGATAGCAAGAAGCTTAAGAAAAATGATCCTTATCATTACTTTTATTGCTAAGACTAAATTAGTCATATAATACTCGAGATTTTCTGCTGGATTTTATGTACTTTCTTAGTTCAGCTGTTTTCTTAAGTGGTTTAATGTTATTAGACTGCCCTTTGTGATATATTATTATGGTGGTTGTTTTATTATTATTATTATTATTATTATTATTATTATTGCAATATATGGCCAAATTGTGTCATCTCATTCCCCTATTGCCCAATCTTCAAAAAAAAAAATGTGATTCACAAAATCCAAAGCTAATGTTCCATTGGTATTCCATTCTATTTTCTCTGGAGTCAGCATATGCTGGCATCTGATTTTCCGTTTTCTCCACGGTCGTACCATCCCGGTTCAGCCAAGGAACAGTGGTTTCGATGTGACCCAAGGACACAAAGTACATGCGTCTTACTCATGTAGAGACCCAGAGACCCTAGCGGAACCACAGCCCTTTGGGGGACATGAGGTCTTACTGCCTCTGGTCCAGCCTCCTCTCCGACCGGGGGAGGGGCCGCTCCGGGTTTGGGACGGAGCTCCGCCTCCCAAGCCCTCACCCCCTAGGCGTCTGCGCACACAGGCCCTCCCTCTGAACAGGCACTCTTGGCCTGCCCAGCAGGAGGCTCACGCTTCTCCAGTGACCACGCCAGGCTGGAGCCTGGGCACTAGCTGGGCTGCGAGGAATGACCACAAGCTCAGCCTTTAGATATAAATGCAAAGAAGCAGCAGCCCCCCTCTCCCCCTGCAAGTGACCTGCAGCACCACTCCATTCAAACCCAGCCTAACGCCTGGGCAGACCCCTCCAGGCTCCAGCCAACACCAAACTAAACAAACAGGAAACTCCAAAGTTGCTCCCCAGTCGCTCCCCTCCTTGTGCAAAGGGCCCCTGGAATGAGCAAATGATCCTGGTTGGAGAACAAACCAGAAACCCTCATATTTAATCACTGAGGTTTAAAAACCTTGACAGTGGAAAAAATAAAATTAAAAAAAATAAAATACCTGACACAGTGTTCAGCTGATGCTAGCTTTCTAAATTCCTCCAGAATACCACACTGGCCACCGGCCTAGAGTACCCCAGTTCCCATTCTGATCATGGAAAAATCTCATGTTTCCACCCTGTTTTTACATGAAGTGAACTGTGGCCCAGATAACACAGTGTGCTACAATGCTGTGAAAAAACATGAGTGGGTTTTCAGATATGAACTAAAGTTCAAGACAAAATTCACTTCTTCCCCACCCACCTCTATAATGATTCTTTCCTTCACTGAAGAAAAACCGAAGATCTACAGGCAAAGGAGAGTCTCACAGCACGGGCTTCACAAGGCAGGGCTGCATGCACTCAGAGGAGGGGTGCATGGCCCCATCCTCCCAGCCACGTCCACACATGGTTGCAGATACAGCACCCAGCAACGAGCCCCTCAGACACGAGACCAGTCATTTCAACTGGGACAGCAGGCTTCGAGTTCCATCCCACACGTCCTTGGGCAACGTCGACCCCCCTCATGGTCTCAGCGTCCTCATCCGGAAAGTGGGACGAGCCTTCCTCTCCCCAGGAAGCATTCAGTGAAATGACAAGATCACAGGGGCTTCAACCCCTGCTTTCTCCAGAGCCTGCAGAGGGGCCATTGTTTCATGTCCGGAGGCTTCTACCTTGGTTTCATGGGGGGAAAGGGCTCCACCGCTGGAATATTCTAGCATTCTTCCTCACACAGGGGCCTGCCCATCTGTCTCCACCCAGTGCCCACCGAATGTGCGAATGATCCCAGGCCAGCCGGCCAAGCAGCAGAGCGGCAGGGAAGCCCAGCGAGTCCCGGGAGGGGCAGGAGAGGGCTCTCTCTGCACCAGGAGCTGCCGTTCGTGGGCCCAGTCTTGCGACAGAAGACACGCGACTCACCTGCCTCCTCTCATCGGGGGCCTTCAGGAAGAGCGCGTTGATCACCGCAATGGTGTAGGTCTGGATTTCCTGATCTGTGCTGTAAGGCGCAGAATGGTACAGAAAGTCAGACGCTGTCCCTAAATCAGACCGGGATAAAGCTCATGATCGCCTCCCCCCAAAACAGGTGAGAGAGACAGGCAGGACCTAGAAAACGCAGCTGGCACTGAGGATGTTTTTCAACCACCACAAAGCTGGAAACACGGTGTGTGTGGGGGGGGGAGGGGGGCAGGGAGCGGGGGAGTTGCTATTGCTAGCCAGAGAACACACTGCTAGGTGCGAACCACTCAGGAAGTTCAGGTGGCCGCTGGCTCCCTCCCCATTCTTCTCTGGGAAGATGAACAGCGTAAACTCAGTGGGCGAAATGTGTGTGTGTGTGTGTGTGTGTGTGTGTGTGTGTGTGTGAGAGATATGTTCTGCCTGATGCATGAAGTATATCTGGGAGTAGACCCCGGGGGTCCCTAAGGCCTGAGCTTATTACAAAGGAAAACAGTTCTGTCTCCATGGCGATAATGTTACATATTCTGAAAATCTATTTCCAAACAGCAACTTTTTTAGTGACCAGAAGATCAGGTTTCTAAGTTTATAAATTTTGCTTTTCACCAGAATGAAATCAGAAATTCCACATGAGGCAGTAATGCAAGCCACATGATAAAGAGTAAATAAAGAGAACCAGGCGTAAACACAGAGCAGCTAGGACCTGCAGTTAGAGATAATTTCGGGACAGGCGGAGCCGAGAACACGGCCTTTGGTGGGAGGAAATTCAGGGCCCAGCGTACCAGCAGGTGGCTGTGCGGCCTGGACAAGTTCATGGGGTGTCGCTAAGACACAATTTCCTCAGCTATAACACTGAGAAAGAACACACTCATTTCAAGAGGCTGCTTTTTGGATAAAATGAGGTGATGCACACAAAATCCTGAGCACAGTGCTTGGCACACGAGCAACTCTCCACTTTGGCGAACGGCACTGTGGCTGCCCAAGTCTGCCCCCGAGATGAGAAAAAGACAGGCTGCAGAGGACGCATGTGGCATTCAGGGACCTGAGAATCGGCTACTGCCCGTGGGCAGGTTTCACACGGAACCCTCATTCTAGAGCACGTGCTCATTTTCCTCGGGGCCACAATCTCCAGCTTGAGTGACTTAAAACATTTCGTTCTGGCCACCATCCTCCCTCCACATGCAGAAAACATCAAATACATTTTGGCGGTTTACATTGTAACATGACAGTGAACGTCTCCGTATACTGAGAACTGCTGAATCTCTACCCTGCACCCCCACCCCAAACGGGCACCAGGTTTCCTCTTGGGGATGTGCAGACGTGACCTGAGAGGCTGGGGACGGGGATGGCAGCTACTGGGAGCCCCATCTCATCCATGCCAGGAGAAATGCCACAGTTTGTGTACTGCCCAAGGCTCGGCTTCTGAAGTCATTCTTGGGTTCCAAAGGCACCCAGCATCCTTTCAACAAACTCCCCGTTCTGAGTAAGCTCAGGATGGTTGCTGCCATCTTGAACCCAAGTACTGAAATTCACAAAGTAGCACCTGCACAGCGGGGCCCTTCTCAGGCCGGGTCATCGGAGACAACCTTACTAGTTGCCTATGGGAAGAGAGATGGGGAAAAGCCCCAGCAATAGCAGGCTGCTAGGGCCATGTCCTGCAGCTCGAGCCTCTAGGAAAAAAAAACACAATGAAATATAGAAGAAGGTCTCTGCAGTCACCCGGAGCCTGAAGAGAGAAGCCTGACTCTCAGAATTCTTAACCGGCCCTGGAAACACTCACCACGTCACAGAAGACGGTATTGTAAATGACCGAGCAGAGAACTGAAGAGAACAAACTGGCCTGTTATGTCCTGTGAAAAGTAAAACTCTACGGATATCTGCCAACCCCGATTGGAACCGGGTGCCTGCTCAGGGCCAGGCACTGAGCAGGCACCAAGAGCAGGCACGGAGCTCACCCAGGGGTGAGTTGCATGTGACGGGGAAGAGTGCATGCATGGTTGATGAGACACCGAATCCGGATTCCTTTTCCATGTACTTAAATCGATGAGCCATGCTCGCCGGGCACCCTGGTGGCCGCAGCGCCTCCCCTCTGCACAGCGGGGCCTCCGAGGGCTTACCCTTGCAGGTGCGGGATGAGCTGGCCAATGGTGATCTCCTGCGCCACCTTCTGGTAGAGGTCGTGGCTGTTGAGCACCATGGACTCCAAAATGGCCAGGGACCGCTGCAGAATGGAGGTGTCCATGCCGGACTTGTTCACGAAACTTGCTATCTGGAAATCCAAGCAGGACACAGGTGACTGCTCATGGGAAGCAGAGCGGAGAAGGACAGAAGGGAGCCAGCCAAGGAAATCAGGAGCTCGTTCAGGAAACACCAGACATGGGGGCCGAAAAGCCCCTGGGGTGGCAGCCGCCCAGCAAGGAACCCACTGAGAGCCCACCGAGACTCTTCGTGACTACGGAGCACTATTTATATCCAATTTCTGTAATCTGATAAGAAGCAATTTTTAAAAGGGGCAACGTAAAAGAATTATTCTGTCTGGTTTTTCTGGGACTATTCGGAGTTTCAGCTTTCAGGAGCTGATGATTTTGACACAGAGCTGTCCCTGCATGCCCACGGGGCGCTGGTTCCAGGACCCCCCCTCAGATGAAACCCACGGATGCTTAAGCCCTTCATACAAAATGAGGGGAAGAGTATTTGTGTATAACGCTTATTTGCAGACAAGCTACAGCAGGGTACACCGGCACACTTCATCTCAGAGTGTTCTGTGCAGTGCTTGGGGCCTGGCCAACTCCAGCTTTGCCTTTCAGAACTTTCTGGGATTTATTTTTTTTTCCCGGAGTGTTTTCTCTCTGCAGTTGGGTGAATCCCCGGCTGTGAAGCCTGCCCCTAAGAACAGACCAGGTAGCGTAAGGACCCAGGTCTCTCCGAGATGGTAATTACCAAAGCGCCATTTCTTTCCGTTCCCAGGCCCCTCCCCCACCCACAGCGGCCATGACTTCCATGTTATTATGATCCTGTTACATCCTTCAGGGGCTCCCACAAATCACACTTGTCAACACAGTTCAGCTGGCAACCCCTCAGTCGACGGCTCCTCCCTGTGGAATTCCTCGGTGGAACACCCTTTCCCCCGTCCTTTCACTTTGTGAAAACAAACTCTTCTCATCCCGCTGAAGTTTAGCAAACAGGAAAACCTTCAAATGAGCAGTGCGAAAAGTTAAAATAACAATGTAAGCGTGAACATATATTCCCCGAGGAACGAATCACCAAGGCCTCCAACATCATAGATCGCAGTATAAGAGAGGAGCAGAGTAAGGGTTAGAATGATGGAGCACAGGCATCCAAACACAGGGGTACCGTCCAGGTTTGACTGTACAGGCCTCATTAAAAGTCATCACTGTCTGTTGACAACTCACACGAAAAGGCTGTTACTATATCAACGACTGCTTTCTTAAAAGCTGGACCATTTGGTCCCACGACAAATCGACACTGGCTGCTTCCCTCTGTCGACACTCATTTCCCCTTTCATGCCATCCCACCAACTGCTTCTCTCCATCCTCTCTCCACCCCTATACAAGGCAAAAGGCAAAGGTGTCCATGGCAACTTGCTGTTACCATGTCAACTGTTTCTAGTCCAAGGACTCTGGAGAAAGTAGGGGTAAGGGCACAGACACCCCCAGATACATCTGGATCTCAGAGGGTGGGGAATGAATGATGTAAAGTAGAGTAACATTATGATTTTATATTCCAAACACTATTACTTTATAATATAACCTACGGGAAGAGTATGAGAATTTTAAGATTCTCTAAAGAATTCCGCTGGCCCATCACCCGATCGCTTCAGCCCATTTCATGGCTAATAAACTTCTCCAAAGTGTTTACTGCCCCTGGGAAGCCCTGGCCTTTATCCTTGGAATCTGCTCCATCTTTTTTCCAAGGCCATTTTTCTCTGACAAAAATCCAATTCCTCTCAAATGATGCTCATGGCTTAGCACTTAACTTAGACCTCTTCTAAATGGAATAGAAATGCCTTCCCTTCCTGTCAACGCCATCCCAAACATTTCTCGTTATCCCAGCACAATTCTTGGGCACTTGCTAGAAACCTGCAGAACTCTCAAAGAACTTCTTTAACCGTACATCTGATTTTAATCTGTACTAATATTCACCTCTCCCCAGCATCCTTCTAGGGCCTCCATTTAATACATCTGCATGTGTCTCTAAGGCTCCTTGGAGTATTTTCCACCTGAGAGTTTACTGTCAAGCTCCCTCCCACCTGCCAGCCTGCATCCTCTCTTTCCATTCCTTCAAGTCACACGCCTTCTTTGCATGCCGCAGAACAGGCTGGTGCCATCTGAGGTCAGAAAACAGAGAGATGAGCCGTGCCCACCCTTAACTTCAAGGACCTTGTAGTCCGGTAGAAAGAGATGGAGAAAAAGGCACTTACTATGAAGTATGTCAAGCACTCATGATTTGTCGTGGCATCAGAAAGGGACCCTCCACTCAGATATTCCAACAGAGGCTAAATAAACGGGGTGGAAACCTACCTCATTGCCTTCCTCAGCCTCCTGTCTCAACGATCACCATTCCGCAGTTCACCTCATCATCAGTGACTAACAGTCCCAGCCCCACGCTGGGCCCGTCTCCCCTTGGGATGTGTCATTCGCACGCACAGCACTGGCCCGTGGCCTGCCTCATTTGCGAGTTGCTGAGACAGAGTCTTCCTCAGCGCCCTCTCACGCAATTTTCCCTCCAACACAAATTCACTCTAGACTTCCATAAACATTCTTTTGACCATGTTCTGGAGCTACTCAATCAGAACCCTGAATATTCTTTTATATAAAGTAACGCCTTCTTACAGTGGGTCTTATTTCATGTAAATACCAGTTATTAACTCTCACCCGCTTCTGACGGGCTTGCTCAATGGTGGCGAAACCGGCCTGTGGGCCTTGCACCGATGCAGGCCTTCTCACAGCCCCTTTCTACCTCCCGTTTCTGGACCTAATGGAAACGAACCACTTATCTTCGTCAAACCTTTTTAAAATTAATCTTTTCTTTGACCTCTTTCTTGACATAGGGAACCCCCCATCTCAGCAATCCTCCTGCAGGTTACAAAACGCGCCTTCTGTGGCTCTCACGTGGCTGGCATTGCTGGTGGAGAGCAGGCTCGCAACCCATTAGGGTCCTACGTACAATTCTCTCGGAGACACTAGCAATTTTTGAAGCTGACTTCTATCTTTCGGCTCTCCTTGTCAGTGGTTTTAACCAGACATTGAAAGGACCCAGTATTTTCTTCTTATTTTCTTCTAAAGGGCACTAATAACCAAGGCCTTGGGGCCGACTGAGCAAATAGGACAACTGTAGTCAGGCTCCATATCAGAGCGTGTGTGAATGCTATTCAATGTCTACTTTAAAGGGTAAAGCCTGTCCAGCTAAATTTTAACTTCCCTTGTCACTCCCTCTCCCCCCAAATCGATAATGACTTCTTCTGCCTTCACATTTTTTAAAGTTCCACTGCTGCCCTTTAGGCGGGCTGACGTGGCAGAGTCTAAGCCAGCCCAAGCCCAGCTTCTGGGAAGGAGATCTATAGCCTAAGGAAGCAGAGGGCAGAGAGGCTAGCAAGAATTACATACGCTGCCTCCACATGCTTCCATTCATTCACGAGTGTTACCTAAACAAAACTGAGGACTCTCTGGGTAAGAGAGGTCCTCGTAGTGCATGCATCAACGACACACACTATTAGAACCACGTAAACCCTTCTTAGAATCACTTAGAACAAGGTCTTAAATTCTCCCATGTTATCAAAGCCAAAATGAGCCACAGAGAGCCTGGAGCTCAGCTCCCGTAAGTTACAGTATCCAGGCAGAGGCCATAAATCTCCCAAGTTTTTCAGAGGCAACAATTACTGGGTCTCTAAACAGAAACGGCTGGATGCGTGTCCAGCACTGGAAACACTTCAGGATACACCAGGCCCTCCCGCAGAGCTGAGATTTCCAGAGCGTTTGTATGACACTTCCATGCCAGGAAAAGGCACTGATGTCGTCCTTGGCGAGGAGAAAACCTACCCGTAATGCAGAAAAGTTCTAGGGTTTTTTTCAGTTTGGTTTTTTTCTTCTCATTTCTTTTTTCTCCCTGCCTTCCTGCCCTATCCCTAAGTAGCCAAGTCTTTAAAAGGCAACAACGCTATATATTGGTGTCAAGGGATTCCAAGTGTCAAAGGGCTTGTGAAACACTGTTATTTATTGCAAACACAGTTTGTAGCTAGAACCTAAGTCCGCACATCACCAAACGGACAAAGTAATGGAGAAGGAGACAGAGGCTGGTGGGGACAAAACGCTCCTCCGAAGGGCCATGAATCTGGCTTTAATAGGAAGCCAAGTCTGTAGCGCAGAGATAAGCATCTTGTGTCAGTGGATTTGGGTCCAGATAAAGCTCCATTTAGAAGACAGCTGTCTGCATACAATGCGTGGGTTGTCAGAGCGCTGAACTGATCCAGCTAGTGAGTGAAAAACATTAACCTTACAATAACTATCAATTATAAAGTCATTTTCGGGTGACCACCTTTCAAATTCACATAAGGGTGGAGATCTAATTGGCCAAAAAAAAAAAAAAAGGGAACAGAATGGGAATGAGGACATGGAGTAGGTTCAACGTGTTGCCTTCTGAAAAAATATTTTATTTTTTTATGAAAACTATCGAGATTGTTAGTCTCTGCTCTTTCAGGTTTCTTATAACTTTTCATTTAATTTCAGTGAATGGAAAACATTTTCTTAAGCAGTTAGGAAATTAAGTTATTGTCGTTCTTTCTCACCTCTTCTCATGTCATTTAAAAAAGAGAGTGTGGTCAGTTCTTTCCACTTAGAACCGAAATTTTACTTGAAATATACTTCGATACGATGCCTCTGTATTCCTTCTCTTTTTCAAGTTCTAGGGTTAAAAAAAAAAGCTTCTGAAGCAGATTTCACTCATTTGTTTCGCAGATATTTATTAAGGTCAGTGCCAGGCCCTGAGGACAGCGTCACTGAGAAAGAGCAGTTCCACCTTCCTAGGACTCTCTGTCTGGTGGGAGCGCCACACCAGTGATTCGCAAAGTCACGGAAGTGTAACAAGTGCTGGAGCAAGGGCAGTCACGAGACCGGAGGAGAATGAAGAGCAGGAGGAACCACTTGACTGCACAGCAGGGAGGTCAAAGAGGGCTGAACAGGAGGCAGGGCTGGTGGGGCCAGTCTTCAGAGGCTGTTCTCTCCGCCACTTGAAAACAAGGACAAGTGTGGGAGTGTGGGGGAAGCAGCCTGAGCTGGGGACCGAGCCCTCTCACTGCACCTCCAGGCCACTGTGTCCTTGCCTCCTGACCAGAAACAACAAGATCTCCCCCTCTGTCCTGGAGAGGATTCCTGCTGGGATCAAGAGGAATAATGTGGTTTGTGAACACACAAGATAGCTCCCAGGAATTTGCCTTTGGAAGAGCACTGTTTTTATAGCAAAAAAAAAAAGGCTCTAGAAACAGAGAGCAACGCAAATGGAACATAGGAAAGGAGGCCTGCCATAAATTCGGAGTAGGTTAAGATTTTTGTTAAGCATCAGAAATCCACAAAACCCAGAATCTTCAGACTGAACGCGTGTCTCCAGAACTGGCACCTGAGAAAGGCCGACAACAGCAATGTGCCCCCCGCTTTCACACCCTGAGGCTCCCCTTTCCTGCTGCCCCTCAGGAAAGTCCCCCACCACACTTCGGATTTCCCTTGGCTTTCTCGTCTCCAATCCCCCCCTTTCCTTTCAGCACAGAGAGGAAAAAAGGGGTGTCCTCCTTTCGTGGGTGTTTTCTAAGTGGGTCCCGCTGCTCATCACCTGTAGCTTTATGCCCCTGGGGAGGCAAGAGGCTCAGAGGCGTGTCAGGAGCACCTGGGTTCACGGTCAGCTCTCGTCTGAAGTGAATATGCAGCATCATGCAGGGGTCCGACCCACGGGGGTCCTTTCCTGCTCCCCTCATCCGACAGACTAGGGGCTCTGGCGTGCCCTTCAATTCAAGGCAGCATCTCCCTCGAGATATGAACTTCAAAAGGAAAAGGAGTAACTTCACAGCAGGGAGGAGACTCAGCAGATGCCACCTCAGCCACACGGTCAAGGTCAACATCACCGTTAATGAAGACATATGGCCAGGAGGGGCCCCCTGCCATGCACTGAGCACAGAGCACAACATGACTTCTCTGGCACTCCCGCCAAAAATGCATAACCTTAATTCAACCATGAGGGGAGTACCAAAGGAACCCAGAGGGAGGGACATTCCACAGCATAAGTGCCCAGTACCGTTCAAGAACGTCAAAGTCACAAGAGATAAGGAAAACTTGAGGAACGTCAGACTGCAAGACACTGAGGAGTCATGACAGCGGAGGGCAGTGCAGGTGCTGGCCTGGGTCCTCCACCAGGGAAGGGACCTCGGAAGAGAAGCCGATGAGGCCAGGTATGGCGGCAGCATCGCAACCCTGTCACTTGCTCGGTTGTGACAACGGTTGTGCCACCATCAGGCAAAATGTTAGCGCCGGGGAAGCTGGGTGACGGGCACGCGGGAACATTCTGTATTATCTTCTGCCACTTTTCTGTATGTCTGCCATGCTTTCAAAATAAAACGTTTACAAAATTCCAGTGACCTCCACTGAGTTTCACTTTGATTTCCCAGCTTTTGCACATTCTCTGAAATCCCTTCTTTTAGAAAACCCTTCCCAGGAACCTCCACTCAGAGGGTAAATTTATGCATTCCCCACACCTCCTCGTGCCCAATACAACAGAAGGAAGAAGCATGCCATTCCATTTATAAACCACTTCCCGAACACAAAGAGAGGGAAAATAAGCTAACAAATTAATAGTCATAACCCATCATTTAGTAGTCACAAAGCCGGGGCTGTTTATTTTTGGTTAGAAGATGGGAAGCAGAGCTCTGAGTGCACAGGACTACCATCACGACGGCTCAGCTGCAGGGGTGGTGGGGGCCTCCCGTGCTCTCCCCACACCAGGTCCCTTTACGAGCTTCTCCTGTAGAAGGAGGAGCCAGTGGAACTGACTGATCACAGAGATGCTCGCTGTGCCCTCCCGACGAGGTAGCAGCCGTGGTCTGCCCGAGAGGCACGGACCTCCTTCTCTTACTGCCCTGCTTCCAACCCAGCCTTGTAGGAGACGAGTGTACTTGGCCTCCTTCCTTTTCCTGAACATGGGGTCGAGGGCAGAGGATTCAGGAGGAGCATTGGAAAGCATACGTTGGTTGTGAGAAGAGCAGAGCCCTGCACAGGGACGTAGCACACACTTGTGTGGCCTTAAACACGTGACATCTCGATTTTTCTCGACTGTGGACTCTCTGTGCAATCCCTTAAGATCTCAGTGGGGGGGAAGTATCATTTTCACATATAATGTAGGCACCCTGATCCCTCTATATATAATACTATCAAAAACCCACCCACATTTCGGCAAAGCACTAAAGCAAACAACTCTTAGACATCCCCAAAGCAGAGAATAATATCCATGAATGGAGGAAGAGATTTAAGCCCCGGGAGGCACCACATGCATTACCTTCTTAATGAACGCCACTGAAAACGTGTCCCAGGACACGATGCCGTGGTCCATCAGCTCCACAAAGGCCGTCAGGGTGAAGGACAGCATGTCTCCAAAGCTGGAAAACACAGGGAGGCACCACGGTCACGGGCCAGGAGCCGAGCACAAGGAAAGACCCGGAAGGGACAAAGCCCCTTTGCTGTCCCTGGGAACCAACGGGGAAGATGAGGAGTAACGCTCCCAAGAGTATCAGCACTTTGCAAAGGGTCCACGTGGCGTCTGTGAGCCTACGTGTGTGTGCAAGTCTCAGCAAGTGCACACACACACTAGCTCACAGATGCAAGTCCATACACAAGTAAGCACGCTCCTTTCTCTGTCACACCAGCCCGCGTTCTGTCTGTGGACAGCATCTACGGAAACAACGCAGTCGGCAGGCAGTGGAGTCGCTGCGGTTCAGAGACCTGTGGGAAGGGTCTCATGTGTGCATCAGACACCCGACCAGGGATGTAGCAAGCTCAGGGGACAGCTGTTTTGTCCCTTACCAGACAATATCCTGATTTCTGGTGCCTTCAAACCAACATTTCAACAGGCACCGAATCTTCAACAGAAACTCACCTCTCTTGTAGATTTTCACATAAAAAAAATATTAACTTGAAACTCTCCAGAGCTGTACTCTGTGAGTTCATTGCTTTTGCTCATCAGGACTTCTCCACTGTACACAACCACAATGATTCGTAGGCTTGGTTTTTAAAAAATAAAGTTGCTTGCTCACGTTTTCAATCTGTAGACTCATATATGCCACAACAGCTACACTATGAGGTCTCATAAAATGTTTGTATTGACTGTTCCCATCAATTTTCAATTAATAGAATAGAAAGTAGGCTTGTGTTTCTCGTAAGACAGCTGCACAATTCTCCTTCTTCCTCGTGTTCTCAGCCTAGCCTCAGTAATGACCTTGGAAAGCCTGCTTCACCCAGAAGCTGCAGTGCTGTAAAGAAACCTACGGGAGAGGAAGCGGCTGTCGGGGAAAGGGCCCTGATCCAAAGATGCAGGAGCCGGAGGGGCTGAGACATGAGGAACAGAAATGGGTAAGCGTGTGGTTCCTGGAATCAGACAGCGGACTCTCCCCTCCAGCTCTCCATGGGAAGTTTCTGATGCAGTCTCTGCCTCAGTTTCCTCGTTTACTAAAAAAGGGGACTTCGATGCAGGTGGTGGAGGCGATGACACCTAACCCTGAGGACTGTCCGGGAGGTAAAACAGGCTACCCTGCTGAAAGCCCTCCACACAGCAGGCAGCAGGTCCAGAGCAGCCTGTGAGTGTGAGCTGTAATCGTTATGCAAACGTGATGTTTTAACAAGGTAACCGGAGCCTGTGATTTTCAAATGTTTGCCTTCATTGTGTCAAGATTATCTGTCTCTGGAGCCAGAAAAATAAAATTGGCAGGAAAGCCACACCAATTCAGGCTGCATGGAGAAGCCACAAATGCTTTTCTAAAAAGGCCTTTTTCTGAGTCACAGATGGGTGATCCCAAACTTACAGGTGCCCCTAGGTGGCATCAGAGGATCACACCCCGGTAAAGAAATTCCAGGCAAGAAAATCAACTCACTTGAAGGAGAGAAAACGAGAAAGACAGGAGAAAAATGGTTGAAAACAGTAGCAAGAAAGAGTAAACGAAGTTCCCAAATGACTTTCTACAATGAGTCAAGGAAATCCAAACATTAGACAGAAAGAAAGCCAGATAATGAAGTATTAGTAAGACCACAGTTACATTATTATAAAATAATGTGTCGTGTTGTAACAGGGTGCAGCCAAGAGAGGGGCCCCAAATAGGGATTTGAAATGGGGCCCAGAACTCAAGGTGTCCAGGAAATATTAAGATATCCTCACCCCCCACCCCCACAGGAGTGGGTTGGGGAAGGGACACATGGAGCAGGGCCATTGAGAGCTGTTTTGTACAACAACTGCTTTGCAGCTAACCTCTGGTGTGGTCATTTAACATATCTATAACCTTTAACTGGTTACATAGATATGTTAAATAGCTGTGGCCATCCTCTGAGCCAGGGGATGGAAGTAACTTCCCCCCCAAGATGTAACTGGAGGGCAGGTCCCCCGAGTTACAGCACCTGCGTGGGAGCTTGGAGAAGATTGGTTCCATGACATGGGGCCACACCTGCCCAGACTCACGATGGCAGCCCAGTAAAGCTGGAAGGATATGAGAGTGCTGGCAGGTGTAACTGATTGTAGGAGGAGTCATAAATGGGGCTGCAGAGGAAGGTTGGTGAGGGGATTTAAACCCAGATGTGGCAGCCATTGAGGGGAGAAGCACGAGGCTTCTGGCAGAGGGAGAAGCACACAGCTTTGCCAGAGTGGGGACCCCCCGCAGCTTTAGAAGGGGAACCACCACCCGGCTTTAGCAGAGGTCCCAGTGGCACAGCTGATGCTGCCGGGAACCGAGGGAGGCCTACCAGCCGAGATGGATTACTGGGAAGAACCAGGGGCTGCCTGAGCCTGGACTTCTATTTCTTTTCCTGAGTTACAGTACCCAGACTGAGCAAAGGGGAAGGAAGGACTGTGTGTGTTTGTGGGTGTTTTAAGGGACTTTGGGATTTTGATAAAGACAATTAGGTCACTACTTTAAGTCTGTACAGCATTGAATAAACATTTCCTTTCCTTTTCACAAATCTCTGGCATTGAGAGACGTCTTTCCTCTGGCTGTAGACATAACGGACCTGGGGGTTCCTTTCAGTAATAGTATATCATCCCAGGCCCCCCCCTTGTTGTTCTGTGACAGTTTTTGGCGACTCCGCCGGGACGATCATTGTCCGTGGCAGACGGACCCCCTCAGGTGCAAGAGAGTGAGACTTCGGGGTTTTCCCGTCTCGAGGATCTCTCTGCACTCCCCGAGGGCATCGGCCGCCTATCACGCCTGGAAAGGTGGGAAGGAAACAAAACGGGGAGGGAGCAGAAACGTGAAAATGATTTGGTTGAAAACTGGTTTCTGAACACTGTTTTGGAATAATGGAGTTGTGGACAATGGTTTGGTTAGCATGCTGCTCCCAGGTGGCCCCTGTCTGCTCACTTACAGTTTCGGGGAGCCCAAGTGGCTCTAAGAAAAGCTGTACTCAAGTTTGGGGAGGAAGCAGACCCCTAGGCTCTGTAAGCCGAGCCTGCATGTATGTTGAGGATTGGACAGCAAGCCATGTGAGTGTGGTGCCATTTTGGGTAAAATGGAGGATGAGCCACGTGAGTGCCCCCACCATGGAGGACTGAGCGTGCATGGGCGCCGCCATCTTGGAGAGCCAGCATGCATGGGCGCCGCCATCTTGGATGACCTGGCATGCATGGGCGCCGCCATCTTGGACAACCCAGCATACTTCAGCGTCACCATCTTGGAACTGGACAAGGTGGTGGGCTAGGGGTTCTCTTCAGGTTATGGGCTGCATGCTGCTGCTGTGTGGGCACTGCACTGGTCAGGTTCTCTGTGCAGCTGGTTCTAATAGGAATGGCTCCAATTCTGAAGGTCATGAACTGAGGCCCAAGGGTGAGCATCTGATATATAGGATGTTTGCAAGGTCTAAACTTCAGAAAGCTGCAGGATGTCCCTGCAAATCTAGGGACTTTTAGTGGAAGGTACCTGTAATGCTGGGGACTTTTGGCTGCCACATATTGAGTTTGAGTACTGAGTTTAAGTACAGTCCTTCCCAGTGTGGGAAAGGAACCAGGATTAAAGGAGAATGATGGTTAAATCTGGATGAGTAAAATTATGTATAAAGGATGTGAAAGTTTTAAACCTGGAGTGAAGGAAAGGAAACCTGAACTACTTGTTTCCTGGTTTCATGGAAAAAGAGCAAATTTCTCACAGTGGTTCTGTTTCTGATCAGAAACCTGTATCTGAAGACCTGTTTAAGGTCACTGTAAGACCTAA
>PVIA01002305.1:204456-217604 GCA_004024845.1 Tonatia bakeri | reverse complement strand
GGGCGGGGCGGCGTCGAACACGGGGGCGGGGTCGAGGGCGTGTCGGACCGGGCCGTGCACAGAGCGCTGCGAGCCAGCAGGCGGGCGGGGGTGTCAGTGAGTGACGGTGCGGCCAGGCCCGCGGGCGGCATGGGGCGGGTGCAGCTCTTCGAGATCCGCCTGAGCCGCGGCCGCGTCGTCTACAGCCCCGGGGAACCGCTGGCAGGGACCGTCCGCGTATGCCTGGGGGCGCCGCTGCCTTTCCGAGGTGGGCGCGGGGTCTCCTCTGGGTGGGCCAGGCTGGGCGGGTTCAGGTGGCTGCGCCCGCACCTAGGGCAGGGCCAGGGCTCCCGGAAGAGGCTACGGGTGGCGCTGAGCCTGGGAAAATCCCCTCGCTCCTCCCGCCGGCCCGGAGCTCGTGTGGGTTCTACGCGGATTCCCGGCTGCGGGGAGGGTTGGGTGGGGCTGGCGGGGTTGTGCTGACCCTCCGGGGTGGGAGTCCAGCGGCGGTCGGGGCAAAGTAGCGAGGCCTGGGTGGCCGTCTTCCTTCTCTGCCTTTCCTGTTTTCTCCGCCTGGGGGCGGGGGCTTAGAGCCTGTCCAGCTTGCTGAAGCCCACTCTGACTGGACACATGCACGCCTCTGACATTCCCTGTAGGATATGCAGGGTCCGCTGAGGCCTGCACCTGATGGGCCCTCACCTGGAGGCTGGGCTTTCTCTCTCACACACCCAGGCTCCTGGTGCAGGCCCTTCCTCTTCACAGTCTCAACGCTGTGCAGGTCCCCAGCAGGACCCACTCCGCACCCGTGCACCTGTGAACCCGCTTACATCCAGCTTAAGCTTGTCGTTGTGTTCTGGGGATGTCTTGCATATCCCTGCGTGCCCCAGGCCCCGGGCCCAGCTGGCATGTGGGAGCTGAACCTGAGCCCTCCTGGCCAGTCCCGCTGCTGGTGCAGACATCTGGGACTTCGGGACTGGGGATCGGGTTGCTGCAGCGGCCCTTGCTAGGGCTCTCCATAGGTGCTGGCTTCATCTGCTGTCCCAGGTGTAGACCCGGCTCTGGTTGGGACTTTGGCGCACCATCCTCAGGGTGGGGGGCGTGGCAAGGCACAGCGCAGGGATCCTGGCTCTGAGTGCAAGGTTGTGTGGTGCATCCCTGCTGGGTTGCTCCTCCATCCTGGGATTGTTGGCCAAAACCACAGCTGCCGGGCTTCCCCCTGCACCTTGACCTTCCAGACACCTGTGCGGTTGACAACTCAGCACTTCTAGTCCTTGCTGAGGACTGAAAGCCACTAAACTCTTGGGACAGCCACCTCTCTATGCTGGACAGGCCTAACCTGCCCCAGCATGCGACAGTGTGAGGCTACAGGAGTCTGAGAAGAAGCTGGTGCAGGTGCCTCTTGTTAGGGGTCCAACCTCGTGGAGCCTCCTCCCATGATGTGGTCACCTCATTTCTGGTCTCCCCGGTTGAAGTTTGGGGTTTGAGTGGGAGTAGGTGTGGCAGGGGGCACAGTAGGGACAGTATAGTTCTTCCCTGGGGCACAAGTGACAAGTGAGACATGAGATGGGGCTAGAGCGCTCCTGGCCAAGGGGAGAGGGCCATGCAGGGCCACAGGAAGGAGGTGCAGGCTCATGGCCGGGTGGACAAATGCACACAGATGCCCTGGTGCACCCACCCTGTCACCCTCCTGTAGCCGGGGCCCTGGACAGCGGGCAGATGTTGACCACAGTGAAGGGATGGCCTAAGCTGTGTGTGACTGGGCTGGGCTGAGCAGAGCCCCTGGGCCTTCACAGGGCAAGTGGGATGTGGGGAATGGACAGCCGGACCACAGATGGCTGAGGGAGCCCCCCTGATGGTCCCCGCTGTAAAGGTGCTCGCCCCAGGTAGGGGAGAAGATGGCTGCTGCAGGTGCTCTGGGGCGTTCTCCAAGCCCTGCCTGGGTGTGGGAAAGGAGAGGTTGTGGTTCTTTTTTTAAAAGTTATTTATTAAAAGGCTTGTTGAGCTCCTGCTACAAGCCAGCGATACCATGGGGAGGCCTTCCACCCCCTGGGCAGAACACAGAGGAAGGGACAGCAGCCAGCCCCCAGGTCCACTAACTCACTGTGCCCTTGTCACAGGCCAGATGCCATCCTCTCTGCTTGCCATGGCCCCACTCCATGATTGCTCACAGCAGCCCTGGAGGTGGGCGCTGGTGTGCTGGTGTGACAGATTTGGAACCAGGACAGACAGAAGTGGCTCGTGGGCTAAGCTTTAGTGAAAGGATGTGGCAGAGGCCGGGCTGCTCCAGGAATGTGGGACCTGGCAGACGGTGGGAGAGACCTGTGGGAGCAGAGGAGTGGTGAGCAGAAGTCTTCATGGTCAGACTGTGGACAGGCAAGGGAGGAGGGCTACCGGCCAGGTGATAGTGCTGGCCAGAGAGGACAGCTCTGGAAGTCACTCTGGAACAAGGTCTATATGATGATTTTCCTTAGAGAACCAGAGCAACCCTAAATGTCCAAACACGGACACCCGTCCATCCTGCGCCTGCCTCTTGTTATGCATTGAGCATCGGTACAGCTGAGCAGTTGCAAACCAAGATGGCGCAGCACGGTGGCTCTGCAGCCGGTGTGGTGCTGTGCAGTGGAGGCTTGCAGAGCACCCTTGACGCCGTCCTGGGCTGTGGGCACACACTCTGGTGTGAGGGCCATGCTGTCCTCCAGGGGCAGATGCCCCCAGCAGGGGGCAGGATGACTTGCTGTGTGTGCCCCGCCCCCCGCGCCTCCATTGTTCCCCCATGGAGAAGAGGGTGGACAGGAACAGGCCGGTTGGACTCCAAGACAGTGACTGGAGGCTGCTCATTCAGTCAGGGCGCCTGACTGGACCTCTGTGTGTCCATGTAAAATGGGGCTCTGCAAGGGTGTAGGGAAGGTCACAGACCTCCGGTCCTTCAGGGTGAACCAAAGGGTTGGTTTGACACTGTTCGTTTTGGGGGGATCAGGTGTGTCCACAGCTCATTCACCTGAGTTCAGGGGGCCAGGGCCAGGTGGGGTAGCAGGTCTTTTAGCCACGAGCTCGTGGACAAATGGGCTGTGCCTGGATGGTGGGCCGATGTGAGCAGGGGCACTCCAGGCTCCTGAGTAAACAGTGTGTGATTCCAAGACCTGCTGGGTCCCCTGGTGTGTGCCTGTCCTGCCTGGCACTCCTGCAGGCCCCATGTCAGCCTACGTTTGGTCACTCTGATGTCAAAATGTCTAGTATTTTGATTAAATATCAAATATTTAATTTTTGCTAATCTGAGTGGCTACAGTGGTAAGTCCTCTGAGTTTCCCTGACTTCTGGTGAGGTGGACATCTGTTCCTGTTATCTGCTACTATGTAAACCTCTGAGTGACAAATCATTCCTAAATCATGTGGTTTAAACAACCATTTTATGATGTCCCACGGCATTGTGGGTAGGCATTCAGACACAGGTGGGCAGGGCAGTTTTTCAGTGCGTGTGTGGCTTGGTAGGGCTCAGCTGGCACCGGACTGGTCTGGGGCCCACTGCACCCCTTCTGGCATACTCTGTCGGCCCAGTGTTCCCAGGGCGGCCAGATTCAAGAGGCAAATGCGCCCTGTCCATGGGGAGGGTTAAAGCTGTGTGGCCTCCTGACCTGCGAGGGCGTCTTCTCCCTAGGTCACAATCACCCTTCCCATCTGTGCCTGTCCATCCCCTGCCTGGTTGCTCTTGGGCTGTGTTGGCCTGTAGGAGCCCTGGTGCCCCAGATTTCAGGGTGGGAACACTTCCGGGTCTGGGCCCAGGAGGGCCCGGCTGAGGGACCTCAGACTAGAAAGCAGGACTGAGGTCCGTAGGTGAGGCTGGGCTGGCACAGAGGCCCGAGGGCTGGTCACTGGCAGTGCCGATGGAGCCGGAGGATGAGCCAGGGTCATGAAGGAAGTTGTGTGTGCTCAGGGTGACTCACAGGAAGCTGCGTCAGCAAGGTGGGGCCGTTCTGGGGAGGTTGTGGACATGGCTGGTGGGACTGACTGGGGCTGACCCCTGGTGCTGGACACTGGGGACACCAGGTTCTTCCTGCCTGGTGGCTCCATCAGGAAGGTATCAGATTCTGAGTCAGTTTCCCTTCACCTGACTATCAAGTCACAGAAGGAAGTGGGTCTGGGCAGAGATGTACCAGACCAGGTGCAACTAAAGTCTTTGGCCTTGACTCAGCCCTGCAGCTCCGTTGCCTGTCACCGGGCTCCCACCCTGCTTCGTGCTTGGGTCCAGTCACGGCCTTCTAACTGTACTGGACTCCGAGTGTGCGTGGGGGACTGCAAAGTTCAAGTTCCTGACCACAGAAGGGGGTGGGGGGGCAGCTTCTGCTGCAGAGGGTGACACTTCCACTGGGGAGTTGGGGTGGGGGTGAGGACCCCGTCTTCTCTGGATGCAGGAAAGCAGCTCTCCTGGGCAGTGCTGGCCCAGGAGAGTCAAGTCCCCACTCTCCAGCGTGTCAGAATTGGGTGCCTTTGCTGGCTGGGCAGGTCTGACCACATTCCTGGGAGGGCCAGCGTTGGCTTCCAGCCTAACTGACTTGCCTGTGAGGCAGCATGAAGGTGGGGTCAGAGGTCATCAGTGCTCCAGGCCTCTGTTCCTCATCAGTACCCCAAGCAGCCCCAGTAGAGAGCTGGGTTCTCACTGGTCTAGTGGGTTCAGGCGTGGCTGGAGCCATGGTCACCCAGTTGGGGGTTGCCCAGGGGTCCTCTGGGTGACCCCTGGGGCCCTCCTGGGCTGCAGAACAGATGGCACTCCATTCCTCACCACCCTGGCTCCCTGTCAACACCCCAGGATGGGGCGATGGGCAGAAGATATCTTCTAAAGGCAGCAGACCATTTGCTGGCCTCCTCAGGGCCTGACTGGGTGGGACTGCCCCGCACCTGGGTGCTGCCAGCCCCACTGGAACCCTGTGCTGGGGGCAGGAAGGGGGCTGAGCCAGAAGCTCACTGGGGCTCACACGGTCTCCCCGTCTTGCAGCCATCCGAGTGAGCTGCACAGGTTCCTGCAGGGTCTCCAGCAAGGCCAATGACGCTGCATGGGTGGTGGAGGAGGGCTATTTCAACAGCACTCTATCGCTGGCTGACAAGGGTAAGTCTGTCTGGGAGCCTGTCTGTCCACCCCAACTCCTCAGTCTGCCTCTGGCAACCCCGTACATGACCATCCTTTCCCTGTGCTGTGCACCCTGATGGATTTCTCTCCCTAGCAGATATTAGGCTTCGTCTGGTAGGGGATGGGTGACTGAAGGGGCCAGTTTCTCCTGGGTGTGGGTGGGCGTGGGTGTGGGTGGGTGTGGGTGGGCTCCCACCCCTGGAACAGCCCTTGCCCCCATTGTTCAAGCCAAGCTCTTGTCCCCCATCCTTTGCCCTGGCCATGACCCTGTGCTGCTATGGCGCTGGATACAGAGGCTGGGCATCCCAGAAGCCAGACGCAGTGTGAGCCAGCTGGCTACAGTGCCTGCTTCTTCCTGGGTCTTGTAGTGTCACCTCGGGCTCCTGAGGTCCCCTCTTCTTCACCCTTCCTCCTATCTCTGCAGGGAGCCTGCCCACTGGAGAACACAACTTCCCTTTCCAGTTTCTGCTTCCTGGTGAGGGCCCAGCCTGGCCAGGCCTAGTGGTGGCAGGTGGTGGGGGAGGGTGGGAGGTGGGGGGGACAGTGGGATGCCAGTCTCTGCTGTCTCTTCAGCCACAGCACCCACGTCTTTTGAGGGACCTTTTGGGAAGATCGTGCACCAGGTGCGGGCCACCATCGACACGCCACGCTTTTCCAAGGATCACCAGTGCAGCTCTGTCTTCTACATCTTGAGCCCCCTTAACCTGAATAGCATCCCAGATATCGAGGTGAGGATGGGCCAGCAGCCCCCTGGGTGGCCCCTACCTTGACCCGATGCCCTGTCCCCATCCGAGGAACAAGGGCAAAGGTCTGAAAGAACAGTGACCTCTGTCCTCAGCTGACCGTGCTTTGTCCAGGGTGGGGGCATGGCAGGGCTGAATGGCCATGTCCAGGATCCACAGGGGTCTAGCCGGCCCACACCACCAACCCCCTCCACACCCCCAGCAACCCAATGTGGCCTCTGCCACCAAGAAGTTCTCCTACAAGCTGGTGAAGACAGGCAGCGTGGTCCTAACAGCCAGCACAGACCTCCGAGGCTACGTGGTGGGGCAAGTGCTGCGGCTGCAGGTGGACATCGAGAACCAGTCAGGCAAGGACACCAGCCCTGTCGTGGCCAGTCTGCTGCAGGTCAGAGTCCCTCTGGGATGGTGGAGGGGCAGGTGGCCGGCCTGTCGGTGCTCACAGGCTGGCCCTTCCCCAGAAAGTATCCTACAAGGCCAAGCGCTGGATCTACGACGTGCGGACCATTGCGGAGGTGGAGGGTGCCGGCGTCAAGGCTTGGAGACAGACACAGTGGCAAGAACAGATCCTGGTGCCTGCCCTGCCTCAGTCTGCCCTGCTGGGCTGCAGCCTCATCCACGTGGACTACTACCTGCAGGTACTGGAGTTGGGGGTGATGGCTTGGGGGAGTGGGCCTGGCAACCTGAACCCTCACCACCCCCCTCCCTCGCAGGTCTCCCTGAAGGCGCCTGAAGCCTCCGTGACCCTCCCAGTCTTCATTGGCAATATCGCTGTGAACCAAGCCCCGCTGAGCCCCCGGCCAGGCCTTGGGCCACCTGCTGGGGCTCTGCCCTCAGTGGTGCCCTCTGCACCGCCCCAGGAAGAAGCAGAGGCAGCTGCTGGCCACCCCCACTTCTCGGACCCTGTCTCCCTCATCACCCAGAGCCATTCGCAGCAGCCACTGCCTGGCCGTCCTGATCCCTGTCCTCTGGACAGCAGCCCTGCTTCCCACCCCCTGCCCCCTGCCTTGTGCATCTCCACAGGTGCCACTGTGCCCTACTTTGCAGAAGGGTCCGGAGGGGTGGTGCCTACCATTGGTACCTTGATTCTCCCCCCAGAGTACAGTTCGTGGGGCCACCCCTATGGTAAGTGGGGGCCTAGGGCCTGGCTGGGGAAGGTGTGCCACCAGCCCCTTACAGACTTTGCTCTCTCTTTCCACAGAGGCTCCGCCGTCCTACGAGCAGAGCTGCGGCGGAGCGGACCCCGGCCTGACCCCAGGGAGCTGACCCTGAACCGATCCGCCTTCTGCAGGCGGGCTGACCTTTGCTGTGGGACTCAGGGCCTCATGCTTTCACTCCCGGCCTGGCCCGGCCTACTCAGGACTCTTCATGCCCTGCCGGGCCCTCTGCCTCCCCTGGGCCTCCTCTTTGGCCCCCTGCAATCGGCCTCTCCCAGAGGCGGGGACTGGACGGACAGGTGTAAATAAAGCGCTTCATTTGTAGTGCAGGGCGCAGGTCGGCCTCTCCGGCGCCCTCCAGTGTCTGGATGTGGGGGTCCAGCCTGGGGGCCTTTTCACGGACACGCCCTCATCCCCTCCGGCGCGCCCCCTTGCCCGGCCCGTTCCCTCCGGGTGAGCCCCCTCACCTAGGCCCAGCTCTCTCCGGGCGCGCCCCCTTTCCAAGGCCCCGCCCTGTCCGGGGTGAGTCCCTCCCCTCGGACCAGGCCCCTCCTCCTTCCGGGTGTCTTGGGCCGCATGCGACTCTGGGGAGCGAGAGTTAGAGCTGGTGCTGGGACTCCCGGAGCTGCGTAGGGGTGTTCCTTGGGAGCCAGGTTTCATGTCTGGAGCTCTAGCTTTAATTTAAAATGGGTTTGTCACGGAGAGAAGGCCACCCTGTTCCACTTCATAAACACCCTTGGGCCAGCCGCTGAGCACGCATCGTTGCAGGAAGCGCGGTTTAGACCTGCGCCGGGGATCCTGTCGGGTGAGGAGAGGGTCGTCCTTGGCCTTGGTCTCAGGTGTCACGTCTGGCTGAGACTGCTTCTCACCTCCCATCCAGTACGACCACTCAGGCCTGCCCCCGAGGTCTGTATTTCTAAGGGTTGTCATTTAGGTCTCAAGGAACCCAAGCGCAAATAAAAAGCCAGGGTTTTGCAGAAAGACGTTTCTCAGGGACATCCTTGCAGATGTTCCAGGCCCTTCCTCGCCAGGGATCCTGGAACAAACATCGAGAAACACTGGAGGTGGGGTTAAGGCTTTGGATTCAAAGTCCTGCCTGACATATGGTGCAGGGTGAGCCTGGCTTGGTTACCTTAGTCTGTAACAAGCTCCTGGGACTAGGAGGGGACGGGTTGAGCCCCTGTATCCCCAATGTGACAAGTTTATTTCTTGGAACATTTGACAGTCCAGAGGTGGGGGATCTGGGCCTGGTGATGGAGCTGTTATTCTTTGTCCAGACTCCCTGACCCCCCCTCCCCCCGCCCCACATACCCTGTACAGGGTGGCTGTTCATGTTTTTGCCATCACCCCACTTAATGGGCCTGCACCTCCAACTTTTGCACTCATCCCACTGGCCATCCTTTGCTGCTGGAAATGTGCTCCATGTACCCAGCCAAATGTTACTGTTTGTGGAACGGAGAGGATGAATACCAGAGAAAAGCATGCCACAGACAGGGTAATCTAAACTCTGCCAGGAACTGTGGCCTCTGTCGAAAGGGAAGTCCACATGGGTTCTGATTTTATCGCTGTCTCCCGACTGTTGTGTGTCTTTGAATGTACTCAACTACCGTGCTATGGTTTGCACATTTACCGAATGTGGGCAAGAACAGTGTCCATCTCTCACGACTGACATGATTAGAGTTAATAGTTATGTGCTGAGAACACCATCTGATATGTTACCTGTGATCAGACAAGGGTCGGGGCGGGTTGCACTTGTGCAAAATGGGAGTGTAGCCTACTTCTGACACTCGTTTGTATTCGCCTGGTAAAGGACTTTTCTCCATGTCTCAACTCATTTATTTATTCAACAAATGGAAGTATAGTTCTAGGCATCAGGGCACAGCAGAATCCCTGACCTTCTGGACTTACACTGTAGTGAGAAAGACAGACAATATGGTTATGGAGTAAAATGAAGCAATTACGTTCTGGAGTGCAGCGTCATTTTTAAGAGGCAAGGGAGGGCTTCCCTGAAGAGGTGGTGGTGAGACTTGAGGAAGGTGGAGAAGTGAGCCACACAGATGCCTGAGCTGAAAGCGTTTCAGGGAAGGGACAGACTAGGGCCCAAGGGAGGACTGGAGATGAAGAGGACAGACCCAGAGAGACAGGTGTGGGTGAAGGTGGGTCAGGTTGGGTGATCAGAGCCATGGTGGGTGACTGCTCCTGAGCTGCAGATAGAGCTTGGGGGTCCCTAGCCTGTCACAAGCTGACTTAGGTTGCCCAAAAAGAAAATGGAAGGTTTCTTGGTACTTAGGGTCATCCATTCCCTCCTCTGCACCTGTGTGCACCATCATTGATGACAGACTTAGTGGCATTTTCCTGAGTTTTTCTCTCCTGAGACTGAGCCCTCACGGAGTTGGGGGCAGATTAATCTTCAAGTCGGCCTTCTCAGTTCTTGTTTCCAAGACTAGCCAGAGAACCCTACTTCTGCCCACGATTTTCTCCTTGGCTCCCAGGGGATAGGTGGAGCAGGTCAGGATATGGGCAGCCTAAGCCAGTGGTGTCCAGAGAAGGGTGGGGCGCAGGAAAGGTCTTGCCTTGTGCACAACTGAGTGGCAGGCGGGCAGGCAGACAGGTGCTGGGCATGGGGCTTGGAGTGATCAGGAACGCTGCTTGGCTGCGGCAGTCAGGCACCCACTCCTTTAACCAGGGCAGCCCGAAACAGGGGTAACCCTGCTTACGCGGACGTCCCTCACCCCACCTGCAGCCTCCGCACTCAGGACACTGTCTCTCACAGTCCCAACAGGCTCCTGGCTAGAGCACCCCCGAGCGGCGGCACTGCCCCTAATCGCCGCAACTCCCATCAGCGCAGCAACTCCAGCTGAGGCGACGCTCCCAGTGAGGCATCCATCGAGTCGGGACATTTCTCCCCATTGGGTCATTCCCCTCCCCCGCCTCGGGTCGGCCATCGCAGTCCGGACACCGGCCCCAGCTCGGGCATCGCCGCCCCTCAGCCGCACAGTTCCTAACTGGGCGCCCTCTTAGATGGGCGCACCCCCGACTGGGGCACCGCCCTAGGACGCAGGGCAGGGCCCGCCCTCTGTGAAGGCCCACGGAAAGACGTGTCCGGGGTTAGAGGTCAGGGGTCCTTCTCCGCCTCCGGCCACCCCGCCAGAATGCCTAAGTAGAACTAGAAGGTATTTGTGAGAACGTGGGGACGACGGCCCCCGCCGCGGCGCCTCCTGGAAGACCGCTCCGCCTGACCCCCATCCTCGCCCGGTCCGCGCGACCCGTCCCGCCCCGCGCAGGCCCGCGCCGCGGACGCCGCTGTCTAGGTTGCAGCGCGCAGGCGCAGGCACCGGCGCAGGCGCAGAGGCGCGCGGCTGTCCCGCCCCGCCCTGGGCCGCGAGGCGCGGGCGGGGCGATGGCGCGCGGGAGGGGCGGGGCCACGCTGCGGGCCCGGGCCATGGCCGCCGCGGATGCTGAGGTGAGGAGCGGAGCCGGCCGGCCGGCGGCGGGCGCAGGCGGGCGACACGAGGCTGGCGGGGGGCGGGGGCGCGGGAGGGGGCTCCGCGGGGGCGGGCGGGGGCGCAGCGCTGGAGGGCGGGCCCGCGCCTCGCCGCCGCGCCTCGGGCCGAGGCCGGGCCGGGCCGAGGCCCGGGGCGTGCGGGCCGCGCGGCGCCGGGCGCGCTTTGTGCGGGCGCGGGCGGGGGCGGGGCGGGCGCGGGCGGAGGAGGCGGAGGGGACCCGGCGGAGCCCGCGGGATGCGAGGACAAAAAGGAAAGTGGGGCGCGCCGGCCAACTTCGCGGCGCGGCCGGGCGAGGCTGTGCGCTCCCGGCGCCGCCGCGGCGCCGCTGACCTTCCACTTTGTTCCGAATAGGACGGCCGCGCCTTGAACGAAAAGTTGGCGGTCCGCGCGCGTCCCCCCGGACAATGCTGCCCGGTTCTGGCGGCTGTCAGCCCCGGAGTGCGCGACTTGGGCAGATTTCTGAGCAGACCGCCCAGCCGGGCTCTGCTCGGAGAAAGTTCCCCTTCTTTTGTTAACGCTCTTGGCCTTCCCCTTGGCTCGTGGTCGAGGGTGGCGGCCCAGGAACCAAAACTCCGGGGGGACACCGGCTTCCCACTGAAGGGAAAGGCGGGGCGCGTCGGGTGCCCGCGGAAATGCGGGAGAGCGCGGTCTCCGGGCTCCCACAGGGGCCGGTATGGGAAAGTGGTGACCGAGCAGGTTTCCTCGCGGCCCCTCCTGATGTGGTGGTAACAGCAGGGACTCCTCGAGATCGGAGAGCCGACCTGGCGCGCTGGTCTGTTGGTCTGTGCTGATCCAGGTAGTGGGCACTCTTCGTTTATTAATTTTCCTCTCGCATAGTTGGAGGTGTTGTTGTTAGGAAACGGAAGGAGCAGGGTGGTCGTTAATTCAGTGCGAGGAGCCTGTATTGAGCCGGCAACATGGAAGGGGATGCAAAGGTGAATTGGATACCCAACTGGCTTGTAGGGGAGTAGCTCTGTGATTAATGCCTAATGGCAACGTCCGTTGAGCGCCCGTGTCGGGCCAGGCACTGCACAAGCTCTCCAGGTGAGTTCTGTCATGGAGACTTGGGACTAGTCCGTTGTAGGACCAGCACTTGCCAGTGCCTGGCACACAGTAGGGTTTTCGTAAGTACTTGATTAGCAGATGGCCCCGGAAATCTCTGATTCTGCAGGTGTCCTGGGCTGGAGGGCTTGACCGGGCTGGTGACTGTTATAACCGGTGCTCACTGAGCCCTACCTGTGGCCCCTGCTGCCAGAGCTTGCTTGCAAAAGCATGGCCGTGTTCTTAGGAGGGGGTGCTGGGGTGTCCCCATTGGCACACAAGGAAACAGGCCATGTGAGACCCAGGGTTCCAGGGCCTGCAGCTGAGAAGATGGATGCAGGTGGCGCGGTGCCAGAGCCACCACTTGCCAAACATGCAGTGTACCTGCGTTCTGCGGGGGCCTTTCGGGTTGATCTCTGCTCTGGGTTCAGGTGCTGAGCTCGGGTGCAGGAGCGCCTGGAGAGTGGGTGGGCCCTGGGCCGGGGTTCACTGATCACCGAATGATTAAACCACCAAAGCGGACCCTCGAATCCTCTCCAACTTGGCTTACTGTCTTCTGCTCTCCTTGACCCGGAACGGCAGTCACTACTTTTCGACATTGAAAAGGACTGCTGAGTTGGTGGGCTGCGTTCCCCACCTCCACGTTGTGAATTAGTAAGTGGAGCCCCTGGGGCCCCAGGGTGCCAGGGTCACCCAGCACCCCCTGGGGTGGGGTGGCACACTTGACTTACGGCTTTGAACCCAAGGACATGTCACTTCTCAGCAAGAGGGGTACTAGGACAATCCTGCACTTTTCTAGCTGGGTGGCTGTTGTGTGTCTTTCTTGAACCTTACTTTTTGTTTCCTGAAGTAACGTGTGCACATGCATGCAGTTTAAAAAATCAGGTGGTACTGAGAGCGTTTTACCAAGCTGCCCCCTGTGCTGCCCTATAGAAAGGCCACACGTGTAGTGTGTGCTGTGTCGTGTCTTTGCCAGCAATTTCAGGGTTCAAATGTGTAACACGTGCTGGGTAGTCATGTCTGTCAGCAATTTCAGGGCTCACACGTGTAACGTGCGCTGGGCAGTCATGTCTGCCAGCGATTTCAGGGTTCACACGTATAACACGTGTGCTGGGTAGTCATGTCTGTCAGTGATTTCAGGGTTCACATGCGTAACGTGTGCTGGTAGTCGTGTCTGTCGTCAGTGATTTCAGGGTTCACATGTGTAACGTGTGCTGGTAGTCGTGTCTGTCGCCAGTGATTTCAGGGTTCACATGTGTAACACGTGTGCTGGGTAGTCGTGTCTGTCGTCAGCGATTTCAGGGTTCTCCTCTGGCTCCCACTCGTGGTGGAGGATGATTTCAGTTCTGGCATACTCTCTTACCTAGGTGACTCACAATTTTGACTAAATCCATATCCATCGTATTTTTTTAAAGACTTTATTTATTTGTTTTTAGAGTGAGAAAGTGGGACAGAGAAAGAGAAAGAGAGGGAGAGAAACATCCATGTGCAAGAGAAACTTGCCCCTAACTCAGCCCGCAACCCAGGCATGTGTCCTGACTGGGGATCGAACCCAAGATCTTTTGGCTCACAGGACAACGCCCCCGCCCACTGAGACACACCAG